>JAQFYB010005978.1:0-13023 GCA_034694085.1 Pogonognathellus longicornis | reverse complement strand
TCCAAGTGAACTTGTCGAACGTGTCGTATTCTGCCTCCATGTTGATTAAACCTCTTTTCACAAATTGGACACTTGTAAGGTTTTTCACCAGTGTGTGTTCTTTCGTGTCTTTTTCTGTCTGAATCAGTTCTAAATCTCTTTCCGCAGAAATTGCACTTGTAAGGTTTTTCACCAGTGTGAACTCGTTCGTGACTGGTTTTATCTGATTTACGTTGAAATGGTTTTTCACAAAATGCACACTTGTGAGGCTTACGAGAAGTTAATTTACCATTCTTAATAGCAGCGGGTTTTGTCCAACTGTTGATTATTTGAGGGGTTAATCTTCTAAACCGTATAGAAACTTCCCTATATAGTTAACATAGAAAATATTATCGTAGTTATTTGTAAAATTATTGAATGTTGGTATATGTATTACTATACCACTAAATTAGAATTGTGTATTTGTTTATGTAAACAAAACTCTAGTATGTGTATTATTACCTACCTTGATATGGATGTCATTTTATTTTCAAATTGTCTAAATAACAATGTTTAGCTGGGGGCAAACCAAATAATCCGTACAGCAGAAACTAATTTCCGGTATTTTAAAGTAGTTCTAGCTGTATTGGGTCTCCTTTGACGTCTCAGACTCAGAGACTACTGAGAGCTAATAATATAAGAATGTAACGGAATAAGTGTATGTTTTTGACTTTCAGTCTACTAATATATATGATAGAGTTTAAAGTAGATTGAGGGGATAAAATAAATATTATTACTTTTGGAGACCTTGAAAATTGTTACAGCTTGCAACTTACGTTTTACTGTCCAAACATGTTCTTACCATATATGCAGAGCCATACTGAATGAAATCGTATCTCATTCAGTGTATTTCTTAATATTATTCTCCCGTTGTATTATATTTGATGCATACATTAATAGGTAGTCAAAAGAAAAATCGAACCCCTTCCCTCCTTATCAGCAGTTTATTATAGTTTTGTTTACGTAGCTGGTAACCCAACTACCGACATGCATATAATATGTAGTCGCTCACCAGGGATGCAATTCTCAAAATTTCTCTTGCAACGCGTTTCCATTTCCCCATATTTGCGGGGGCGGCGCAAAATTTTTCTAATTTCCCCATGCAAGCTGGTTGCAGCGTTGCAAGACATTTTCCATCCACCCCGAAAACGTTGTCCCCAATTGTTTCCGCACTTGTGAGAAGGTGGGATGGAATTTACGAATTACAATAAAATAGTTACCAGTTATATTCATTATACTCTATATAGTTATATGCATGCAAAAAATTTAAATTAAAATAATCAGCAATTTTTAATTAATTGATTTTACAATTTACAATAATTTCCCCAGAAAATTTCTCCCCTACTAAATGGGAACCAATTTCCCCCTTACCTCATTTCCGCGAAAAAATTCCGATTGCCTCAATATTTTTCCATTTTCCCATGCAAGCTGGTTACAGCACTGCAGGGCTTTTTCCATACCTGCGCTCACACAAAGGAAAAGCCACACAAAATGAAATCTTCGTTATATGACAAAACGTTCTCTCACTCTCACCCTGCATCCAGAGACGATTATTTCAAAATAATTCACCCAAAATGGAAATTCCATCTTTCCACCTTTTAAAACAAATGTATTACATTTGTAAATAACAATTATGTTCTCTTGAATACAGGTAATCTTGAAAATATTTGGTATGGTTTCTTACAATACTTGTTTTCATAATGTTGCTAAAATTATGAAATAAAATTTATTAGAGTGTTTATGATTAATCAGATCGTTTTGCAATTTGTATTTTGCCAGTAGAGCTGAAGATTTTTAACTGTTGTAAAAAACCTTTTCATGATCAGTTCTTATTGAAAAAATTTGTAATAAATTATATGCATTAATAATACAAATTCTATATGTAGGAAACACCCATGAAAGGAAATG
Source organism: Pogonognathellus longicornis (assembly GCA_034694085.1). NCBI lineage: Eukaryota > Metazoa > Arthropoda > Collembola > Entomobryomorpha > Tomoceridae > Pogonognathellus > Pogonognathellus longicornis. The sequence goes on along the minus strand of JAQFYB010005978.1, from coordinate 11,097 downwards.
ATACTAAAATGAACTGTAATGTATGTATTTTGTGTATGTATGCAATGCAATAATGTAAGGCATATGAGTAGAGTCCGATCCTCGAGAAATGTAACTACTTGGTAAGTTAAGTAGTTATAAAATGACAATGCACTATATCATTTCAAGTAGGGAGAAAACGCAAAAATTTAATTTTCTGGGCTATCTGAGACTTCATCGTAGTCAAACTGAAACATAGACCTACGTAGTAGCGTAGCCGCCATCAAGGCCGCCATCATTCATAGTTTATGGAAATTATTAGGTTGACCAGTTTTGACCGCGTTTTATGCCTCTTATGATCCAAGAAATGAAATGCAAATTATACTTAGGAGAGCAAATTTGACGTGCCTGTACCATAGAGCCTTCATTGTGTTTTAGTTTGGAGAAACGCTTACTTGTAAATGCACAAATCCCTAATGTTAAGTTATCGGCGGGTCGATTTTGTTTTAAGGTTTCGCAAACTTCCTCAGTTTAAATTTGGTTTTCTTTTGTTTATTATAGTTAGGTGCTTGCTGGAGCATCAATAAACCCATGGTACATCACGGTACTTTTTTCTTAGACTTTTTTAAGTGTGCCATGTAAATCTATATACAAATGGAAAAAAGCTACGAAATTTATGCGAAGTTGTGGGATTATTTCATACTTTATGTTTAACTTCCTGAATACCATCCAGACTAACATTTAAACAGTGTTTTAAAAACGTATTGTTCAAAACAATATTTGAAAGTCGAAAATGCGATGTAATGCATTTTTAATACATGTATAGTGGATATGGTGCAATGTGTTATTGTTTAAGAATAGTGCACATATGCCATGTAGGAATAATGCTGATGTTATGAAATACTGCGAATGTAATGTGAGTAAAGTTAGTTTTAGTACTATAAGTATAAGAGAATGATGCATACTTATTTGTAATGTATTCTTGTAGTTAAGAAACTTGTATAAATACAAGTGTTATTTATATCTATACATGAATAAATTAACTGTTCTAAATTGAACCACCGAGCTGCGACTTTAAATCATTATAGTTCTGCCCTTTGCAAATCTATCCGTTTTGAACAAGGCTAAACACAATCCAGTTTTATGATTATTTTTATAATACAAGTGTACCTATAGTAATATATAAAAGCCTTATTATAATAAAAATAATTAATTTGGTATTCGAGTGCACTTTTTAAACACATGTATGTGTTTACATTAATTTATTGTTGTTTATCACAAAATAAAAAATCTGGTTCTCGACTGTAGCACTACATAGTAAACATTATTTTATTCCAATGCATGTAATGTCAGCTAGAGGTACGTATGCTGAACGATTTCTTATTCGTCTTGGTAGTCTCAACCCCTGCATGGACCACTCGATTTATTATATCCTGCCTTTAAACTAAGTATGGACATGGCGTATGACACACTGCTGAAAAATAAATGTGCTGAACTTTATAAACTGACATAGCTGAACGAAACTTCAAGATGAGTCATTGCAGTGAAAAAGAGAACTGCAAGCGTGTTTAAAAAGCCAAACAATGGGACATATTGGACAGAAACCAAACTTTTCAAGTTGCCTCATTTAAAAATTGAACATTAAAACATCTGCTTAAGTAATGCAAAATATAAAGTTCTGAATTCCATTTTGTTAATTGAGTTTTTTTCCCTTTGGTCTCACAACTGCACGCATTTCTACTATACGTGGAATACAATACAAAATACAATGACGTCATGTGATTATTACAGTACATTATACAACAAGTAAAATTAATAAAATCTCTACCCAAGACTCAGCTTTAAACATTATGTATAACAAAAATATGTTGCATCCTTGCGGGGATTTATGAAAATAAATCAAAAGGCAAGTGTTCCAATTGCGAAGAATTTTCCCTGCTATCAGGGGCGTATCCAGGTCACACATTTGGAGGGGGCTTGAGCAAACATTTCTTGTATACCTCAAATCTTCAAGCGCAGCGCGAAAAAATATTGCCCAAATTTAGGTCAAAATCAATGAAAATTGCAATAAAATCGCGCGTAGCGTGAAAGTTTTGGAGATTTTTAGCATTTCTATAGCAAAAATAACCTCTTTTTTGGGGTTTTTCGAAAAACCTGATTTTATCTAGTGTAAAGTCCAAACATTTGAAGGGGCTTCAGCCCCCTAAGCCCCACTCCTAAACACGCCACTGCCTACTACTGAACATGAATTAAATGGGTACGGTTAGTTAAGTTAGTTAGAAAATCATGTCTGGAGTTAAATGAATAAACGTTAATTGCATTCCAACTCATATACTTTATGTAAAATGATTTGTATTATGACAAAAATAATGCAACTTGAACATGTGTATTTAAAAGAAATTCTGTACTTGCATTATTAATATTACATAAAATAGTTAAAAATTGGTTGCGTATTATGTATGTTATATACAGGATGTTGATTAAGTCGCGCAAACTTTTCAAAGTGGAATATCTCATGAACCAATACGATATTTGAAATGTAATTAATATCAATCGAAAGAGGGTGAATCAACAATCATTTTCATATGTGGGATGTTTAACTTAGGTAAAGTAATACAGTCGAAACAAGGCTTCATATAAAATGATCCTCCCCCATGTAAAAATGAAAGTGAATATTGCTTTGAACTGACATAGTTCATATACCGGACCGATTATGAATTGCGACCAATACCAATAGAAAGAGAAGACTTCAGCGGTTATTTTCCTGTATGGGTTGGTTAACCTTGGAAATTCAATGTGGGTGAAATAATTGTCCAAGAAAAATGGGTCTATGACAAGTTCCCCACTCATAGCACAACAGAAACAAAACGTGAAATTGGCCCATTTTTCTTTGGTAATTATTTCACCCACATTAAATTTTCAAAGTTAAGAACCCCATTTATGAAAATGACCGCTAAAATTTCCCCTTTCGATTGATATTAATCTCAATTCATAATTCGGTCCGGTGCATGAACTAAAAATATTATTGTGAAGTGCATTTTAACATGGTGGAGGTTTATTTTATTTGAAGCCTGGTTACGACCATATTACATTACTGAAGTTAGACAACTTATATACGAAAATGATTGTTGATTCACCCTCTTTCGATTGATATTAATCGCATTTCATAATTCCTATTGGTTCATGAGATATTCCACTTTGAAAAGTTGGCCCGACTTAATCAAAACCCTGTATATCCCCCCATTGTGATTGATATTGTGAGTGAAGTTATACAATATTGTCACAGGCACACCCCATAAAAGTTTAAGGATGATGTAATGAAAATGTTGTTTAATATTTATTATAATAAATCTATCTTTAATTATTCAAAAAATTGAATCACATTATGTTTATGACTAGCAAGAATGTAAATCTATACTGTTCATGGTTTATACTAAGGACTGTCGGGACTAAAATATGAAAATATAATAAAATTGTCAAAACGGTGTGGTAATTTTTTGGAGTAGCTACCGCGAACGATCAAACCCAGTGAGTTCAACAGGTTCACCGTTTTGCTCTCTATCTTTCTTTTTGGTACTTCTTCTACCTATTAAAACTCCGATACAACATGCTGCCAAAGCCCCTGCAAGTATAACACCTGCAATTATAATAGCAATGGCCGTTCCTTTACCCGGTCGATTAATTTCACCAATGGCTTCCTTCACAGGCCCAAAATAATCCTCTATAGGCCCTGGCAAAATTGTTTCACTGCCAGTCAAATTTTTTATTGCGTCAGGCCAAGGGACTTCCGCTCCTTTTTCCATAATATCACTGTGAGATACACAAATTAAACAAGTTAACATTTTTAACGAACGGTTTTTCAGATTTTGAATGGGAAAAATAAAAATAAAACTGACAACACGTATTTCTTACTAAATTATGTCGCCCATTGATATGGAGGCGTCAGATATCACACAGCGGTGTAAAAATTTCTTTTCAGCATTGTTTTTGTCGTATTCTCCAGCTAAGACGCACAGATTCTCAAATATTTGAAACTGGACAATGTGACTTACAAATTCACTAAAAATGGAAAATAAAAATAATTCCAGTCAAATTTATTTTTTTGGAAATTGCAAAATTATATTTGAGATAAAAAATCTTGGTGTAAGAATCATTTGTTTACTCCATGTAAGATTTGTAGTTAATGATATCAAATTTTGATGCAGCATGGAGTCCAATAGTTGGTAGTTCAGGTGGAATCAATCCTTGGTATTCTTTTCTTAATTCCCACCAACGCTTATTGTAGTCTGCACTTGGAAGTCCGTTGTAAACCTCCCATCTCCATTTCTCAATAGCCAAAGCGTAAGGTGCATAAAAGTACTGCAATATAATTAATCCAACTTTTCAAATACAACTTTTAATGAAATAATATACTTTGAAGTTTTCAATCTTTCAATTGAAATTTTATAATGGTCTAATAATTTTTATATTTTTTAAAAAAAAAATTAAATCATTCTATTTAATTAAATTGATATATATTTCATCCGCAACTCATACTAAATGTAAGTATTAAAATGTCAGGTCTATTACCTCCTGCAACTGCAATTTGTAGAGGTAGTTTGCTTCTTCATTTTGAATATTTGTCCTGAAGGTTCTGACTAGATTTCTTTCATTTTTTTCTTCAACACGTTTCTCCTTGTCGATTTGAGCATCTTCAGAATTGAAATCAAAACTGTCCAACTCATCAATTGAAAATGGAGGCGGAGATTCTGAGGTGTCTTCAGTAGTCGTCTCCAGTTCCACAGTAGTCGTTTCCGGTTCCTCAGTAGTCGTTTCCGGTTCCACAGTAGTTGTCTCCGGTTCCAAAGTAGTTGTCTCCGATTCCAAAGTAGTTGTCTCCGATTCCACAGTAGTCGTCTCCGGTTCCTCAGTGGTCGGAGAAGGAGTGGTCGGAATGCTAAGATCGCAAAATTTTAAGTTTTCTCCAAGAAAAAATTGTAAATGGCAATTGAGATACTTCGGACTTTGGGCGGCCAAGCCCAAAGCCTTTGCCAAACCCAGAGGCACGGCAGGATTGACTCCTATTGTACGATTTTTTAAACAAAGCATTTTTTAAATTTCTACACAAAACTTCTTTTCAACCAAATCCTTTATATTTTAGAAAATAAATATTTACCGCTTCGAAACACATATGGAAGATCTTTGTAAGCAAAGAAATATTCTACTTTTCCCAGCTCTTCATGAATAGTAACTGAATGGAAAATACAGATGCAGTCGTTAATTTATACGTTTTGACTCGTAAAAAAAATTATAAACTGAAAACATTTACATGATTCAAGAATAGTTACTATATTACTAATAAATGTGATACACGTATATCACTCACCCAAGTCTTTTAGATTGACTTCTGTGCACATGCGAACCCTATATTGAAAGTTTTTATTAGTTACAAAAAATTGACTACGTATAAATGCAAGATTCATGCTAAAAATATCATCAATAGGAATACAACGGTAGCGACAAAAAGATTGAACAATAAAAAAATTCACTTAAATCTAAAAATGAAATATATCCAACTTTCCAACATTTTTCTATTCAAACAAATAAATATTTGGATTTATTTAGATCCAAGTGAAAAACGCAAAAAATGAGAACCTATAAGCTTAGTGAGCCCTCCTTGTTATTATTATTCGAGATAAATTATCTTGGTTTAACTTTGTTATGCTTACCTATAACTAAACGGATCTTCACAAAAATCCATAGATTGCGGTATGCAAATGATTTCTTCATCTGGAGCGACTTGTGTTTTATTAATAATACTCTCTCCCCATCCATATTTTATTTGAAGTAAATCCTCCAACCCAATTTTTGTCATCATTCTATTCGCATCAATGAACATTTTGTTGGCATCTTTTTGTATCTATAATAAACAGTAAAAAGAAGCTTTAATTGATAAACTTTGGAATACATAATTATTATAAACTTTTATACATTTAACCATGTACATACATCAGGGGCGTATGCAGGTCACACATTTGGAGGGGGCTTGAGAAAACCTTTGTTTTACACGTAAAATTTTCGCGCCCAGCGCAAAAAAAATTAGCAAATTTTCCTCAAATTTGAAAATATTTAGATCAAAATCAATGGAAATTGCAGTAAAATCATGCGTAGCGCGAAAAGTTTTGAGGTTTTTAGCATTTTTATGGCAAAAACAAACGCTTTTTTGGGTTCTTCGGAAAAACCTGATTTTATCTAGTATAAAGTCCAAAAATTTGGAAGGGGCTTCAGCCAAGCCCCCCTAAATACGCCACTGACATACATGTATATATACTGTTAACTGATCCATATAATTTACAACCCTTTTAAAAATATAAAACATCCTCAAGTGAAATTGTTGAATAAAGATAATTTTTAAGCTTACCCGTAGCATTTCGTCTGTAGCAATAATATCAAGGGTTGAACTTAACGGAAAGGGTTTTGTTCTCTCTGCCAGAATTGACCAGTCCTTTCAATTATTATATACAAAATTAATTCACACTTTTTAAAAGAAAGCATATGATTATGCATTAATTAATAATTCTTTCATCACTTCCACATTCCAATAAAAGTGTTACATACCTCCCCCCACAAATCGTTCAATAAGTTGATATGAATGTTGTTATCCAAATCAATTCTATTTGCATATTCTGGAATGGATCTTAATCGGTCAGTTGCAAATTTACGAGTGGCTTCAAAATTGGGTTTTATACTTTCCCAAACAGTTTCCATTTCATCCAAAAATGATTTTGCAGTCCAGTTCACACTCCCATCATTATAAGGTTCCAATAGCATATGACTCATGGAAGGGAAACCTGACAGAACAGTATTCATAACAATTCACGTTGCAATCTACCAGATACCTAGTTAAATTTTCTATTTGGAATAATGTGAAACACCATTTTCATTTTAACATTGGTGTACAAATAAATCAATATTTTATATTTAGTATTTACCATTAGACCGAGCATACTCATTTTGAAGGCGAATTAATTCTGCATAATCGTTAACTGTTATTTTCTTCGACAATTCTTCATTCCACGCTTTGTAGTAATATTCACGTTCAGATATAGTCGAACTGTCCTTCATCACTTGCTGTATCTCTATAGAAACCGCAGCAAATATTATTTTTAACAATCCTTAAAATTTTATACGTTGTAATATAATTAAATGTAATAACTACATTATTACACAATTTTTATGATGGTTTGATTTTTTTATCGAGCGCATTTAATTTTGGCATTTTTTTCGAGTCCGCGCAAAAATGTTCTAATTTCAATAGGTAAGAGTTGTAAAGTTTTCTTTAACGTATTTTCTGTAACCCTTTGTGATTTTCCTCAATTCTAATTAAAATATAGTGTATTATTCATTACACTGTCTTAGCCAAGTGGCCGAAAAGCAATTGCCCCCCCCTTCCAAATCCAAAAAAAAAGGATTTTCCCCTAAAAGATATAAAATCGCAAAATTTTTCAATTTTTTAGAACAGCTACTTCATTGCACATTAACTTGCGCTTAACCCAATATAATTTACACAATGAATTGTAAATTCACAAGCACAGGACTATAAAAACACAGTTTGTACTTTGTACCTATAGAAACATTTCAATCATTTAAATAGGCCTAAATTTTTGATCAGTATTTCCAAAATAGTCATACCGTTCAAATTCATATCCACACAACTGGTCCCCAAACGGCACACGGTTGTAGCATCATAATCATTTTGCATTTTGTTTTCTATGTCTCTCATCTACAAATCAACAAATATATGAAATATAGCATCAATAATTATAAAATATTTTGAATGAATATTGTGAGAAAAATTGTTGGCTTGATGTGTATTTCAAATTCAGATATTTATAGATACCTACTCTGTTATAGTTAGTAAGACTCATGTTATTGGGCCCCATTGTTTTCAATATCTGTGCAGCTTTTCTGGTGCCAAATTTTCCATAAACGCCATTGAATTTAGAAAGAGCCTCGATTTGAATCAGAGAGGAAAACTCCAGAAAGTTTTTATAAGCGTCAGACTAAAACAATATAAAATTTCATTTATACATTGTAGCAAGAAAAATAGATGCCACTGTTACTATGGTCATTTCTTCTTAGATGCTAGGGCACTAAATTAAATATCATGCTATTAAATGGTGAATTTCGGCATCTAAGTAATAATTTTGAAACGCTAATCACAGTCGAATATTGTAATATGTGAGTGTTGGAGTAATTTCCAACAAGGTCTGACATTTGCTCGAACTGAGTAAATCGCGTTGAAAGTTATAAAGCTGAACACAAGCTTTCATTTATTTCATGTGGTCTGCTGCGTTTACAGAGCGCGGGAAAATATGAAGGGTTAAGTTGTGGACTTCAATTAAAATATTTTATTAAAAACAGTAATTCGGCTGACAATGTTTTGAAAAAATTATATTAGATAAAGAAAATATTTCTCTACCTGATGCAGTAGTAGATAAAAATATTAGCTTATGTCAGACCTTGTTGGAAGTTATTATGACCCTCACATATATGACATAATTCAGAGTTTCAATTTGTGAATGATTGAATTCCGTTAGGAATAGCATAATAAGTCATTTTAGAAGCATTAATCCGTTTACGTTATCAACTACAACAAGCATTGTTGTAAAAAAAATGTCGAGGATAAAATAATGCCACCCTGAAGAAATCCGTTTTATGTAACTAATATTTAAAAATTAATGACGGTATGAAAATGCAAGTGGCTCTGACGATGGGTTTGCAACTTTACAGACTTAAAATATATTATCACTAGTTCATTGAGTTAGCATTAAATATCACTGCGTCGATTTTTGACAGTTTTTGTATATTCAAAATTTGTTATTTGGCTCAAATAATTAAATTACGAAAAAATTACTGGAAGCTCTATGTTATGATTTTTTGTAATTTAATTATTTCAAATGCACACAATTTAATTATTTCACACAGTGGTATCTAATGAGCTTATAAAATATATTTTGTGTCACTTACAAACCCATCGTCATAGCCATTTGCAGTTCCTAAGGTAATCCACTTGACATTGTCACAATGTGTATAATAGGTTGACCATAAATTACACTGAAAATAAATTTGTAAAATTTAGAATAAAATTTATCTTACGTAATCTGCTTTTGTCTCAGCAGAAACATTGGTCGTGTATTTCCATTCCGCTTTTCTAAGAACATTGCACTGTTGAGAAAATTCTCCTTCCACCAAAGGGTCCAGCAAATACTCACATAATACACGGTCATCAGCGCTTGCATAATTACCGTCGCTGCTGCTCTGAGAATGAATCACTATTACACATCTGCTTAAAAAAAATAAAATGCTTGTAAATAATAATTTAGGCCACTCAATAGCTGATTTAGATGCCATAGTCTCGAATTGATTGTTAAAGCTGCTCAAAATCAGTATCACTACTAAAAAAGGAATCTCATCTTTTCATTTGGTCTTTTCTGTAATACTAACATTATCATTAGTGTATTAAGTATTGTATCAAAAATGCACATGTCGGCTCTTCCATTGTATTAAAGCGCATAATACCTCATAATCCCTTACAGTTGTAAAAATAATTCTTTACATTGAACGTGGTTTTGACACTAATCTCAGAAATCAGTGTAAAACAAACACAAGCAAAGCTCGTACTAATACGGGATAGATATCAGTCCACGGTTGAAATAATATTTAATACGACCACAGTTTCCGCATTTTTTGATCCAAATTGTAATTTTATTGAACACATTCACACATAATTCAAAATAATTTATGTTGATCGCTTAAATTTTTTACTTGATTAGAATTTAAAGCGAGTATTCCGATTTTAACTATTTGATTATAACCGACATGATATTGTGTGCAACGGGATGTGCAACAAAACTGCTTGTTTGCAATTAAAAAGGACAATTTAACAAAATAGACTGAATCGGTCGTTCATTCATAGACACATTCTATTTTTGTTTTTATGTTATTTTTATTCTATTTAAAATCATAATAGTAATCGCTTAATTTCGTAAGATTGTATACACTTAATACAGCATAATGTATACGGGGCTGAAGGTAATAAAGCCTTTCATCATATCGCTACAAATGTCCATTATCAAATTTGTCAAAGTGGTTGCATTGGACCGGCTCAAAACTTATAATTAATAATTCTGAGTAAAAAAAATAAAAAAATGCAAATGAAGACAATGTATTTCTCAAATACTTGGTCTCTGTGCAACTACATTAAATCGACCATTGTGTTCTCTACTTTCATTACATATTAACAAGTTATTCCTAATACTCTGTGAGACAATTGCAATTCACATTGTAACGAAATAATTACTGAGTGGCCAAATAGAAGGTGTAGCCAACTCTAATTACATTTATCAGATAACTGGAGCAAATTTAACCTCGTTTTCTTAGCTTAAGGATTTTCATCACAAATTATTCATACCTACATTCATACATATTATACCACTATATAAGTATTATATTATGTGATGTATTTGTAATTGTTTTAAATTAAGGTGGATTTCCTACACCAACGTGGATTAACTTGTCATAGTATATCTCAGTGATCATATTTTTCTTTTTATTGATCCAAAGCTGAGATTTTGTAAGTTTGGCAGTGACATGATTCATGGGTTCTCATCATCATTATGCATATTATCAGCATTGTATTCAGTCGGTCGAATACAAGGTGACTTAAGTTTAATTCTATTTTTTATGTATATCTACATTTACTTGAGGTACGCAAATTACTTCGTCAGACAGAACAATGCGACATTTTTAAGTTATTTTGTAGATAAGTGCATTTAATTTCAAGTTTGTATTACCTACAAAACATTTTTATGCAATGCTATGCAGGCTTAAGAAGACCTGCTTTGTCACATATTCCACAAAATATGTAAAATTATTGTTAATGAATGAAATATTTGTCATTGCCAGGGGCGTATCCAGGTCAGTGGCGGATCTAGGATTTATAACAGGGGGGGGGGTTTGAAGGAAATTTTAGTGAACATCGGCGAATATAATAGATATTTAACCGCATTGAATAATTTTAGATTTTTATCTAGTGTAAACTGAGATATAACAGGGGGGGGGGTTTGGACCCGTAAAACCCGTATGTAGATCCGCCAC
>JAQFYB010005977.1:0-13023 GCA_034694085.1 Pogonognathellus longicornis | reverse complement strand
ACCCGAACCCAACCTTAACCCCATAGGGTTGGGCCAACCCTAGGGTTTCGGGTTGGGCTAGACGCTCTAGTAGGTATGTAACTTATAAATTCAAATGGATAGTGAACTTAAAATGCTATTGATTGATTAATGTTACTCAAGAACGATTGATCTTTATGGGGTTTATGAACGTTAATACAGAATGGCCTAAAAAGTTTTTCTCTCACAATCCTACACGACAATTCTACAAGCACCTAAAAATTAAAACGCTGCTAAAATGGCAGTGAAGATTATTTTATTGGTGGTAGTGTATGTGCAGCTTGACTTGTACGTTTAACCATTCATCATAAGCAATAAAAAATTACAAAGTTGTAAAGCCATCAGCAATAGCGTTTTACAGCTTTCTATCCACAAAAACACTAAAAAAATTCCTCCTCTATTTCCTACTAACGTAATGGAAATTGTGATTTTTATTGTGCTAACTGTGCATTGCTTGCGATTTACTCCATAAATATTTCGATTCTATCCATAACTCAAAAGTTACACCAATATAATTTTGTTTGGAAAAGGAAAAACTTGTTTTCCGCACTCCAAAGTCATAAACATCTACATTACGACGTATAGGTGTATTAATGAAATTATGGACTCGAACTGTCTCTACACTTTCTGTTTTAGAATATGAATAATAAACTGAATCAGTATACTGGGAGCTTTGATGGAATTTCTTTCCTTGTGTTACTGCTACTAAATGAAAATACAAAATGCACCTTCACATTATGTATATACGAATGAGTGCCGAAATGCACAATTGTACCTTAGTTTACAATTGCAACATTCAGACACTGGAGATATACGAAATAAAACAAGTTTATGTTCCCATTAAGACCATTATCCTTTCTACTTCAGATATAGCCGCGGTGTCGACGGGTGTCTCGATGAAACTCTGTTGTATGAGTCAAATTGCATATTACTTTACATTAGGGAAATAGAAATACTGCTGCTCCTACTGCAAAAGATGGGTTTTGTATGCTGTGTTTCTTTTCCTGTTATCTCTACGCCCAAAATTTCCTCTGAAGTCATTTATTTCAATTGCCCATTGTCTGCCGTGCCCTCATTCCATGCAAAAAGCTTCTTATCTCCCACTTGCTTTCACATCCCATTTTTTCCCGAATGGATCATTACCACAAATACCCATTACTTTTGCTACTACTATTATTATTTTCTGCATACAAGGCCAAGAATTACTACTTTACCGTATAAGCTCTAAAAACAGAATGCCGTTATTTCTGTGTGTACAGTACTATGGAATAACAAAGCGTTACATATATAGATAATATTTTTGATGAAATACAAACCTGTATCGGTAAACTGGTATGTATGTATAAACCATTACGGAATAAGGCTGAATACTTCACTACGTATATTTCCTTCTTATTGTGTGCTCTGAGTATGTTTTTCAGATACACATAACATCATAAGTATACATATGGTACCATATACATATCTGTAGTATTATAAAAATTGTCAATGTTCTCCAATTTAATGTTCTGTATTGGTAGATGTTTTTGTAATAGGATTTCCTGATCGCGGTACACTACGTATATACGATAGTCATAAAGAAGTGTGAAGAATGTAACTACTGCAAGTTCTACCCTCATTTCTTTGAAAATTCGATCTACATTTCCATTATGCATTCAAATGGAGCCAATATGCCGTCACAAACGACAGATCCAAACAGGCAATAGACATTCTTTCGTTTTGTGTGCAATGCTCCGCAATGGTGGCGCAATACGGAAAGGACAATGGAAAAGGGTTTCCTTTCCATTTCTTTTTACTAGTAATAATAGTTTAGCATTATAGAGGATCATGAGGCGGTGCCTTGTAAGTAAACAAACTACAACATCAGTGTTGGTAACGGACGGGAAGATAGAAATGGAAGGTGTATTTGTATTTCTAATATGTTATATAACAGTCTCCAATTCTACAATACTGAGATATGAACATGTAATCACATTTTGAACATTGTCAAGAGTCAGTTTACTTGTTTTGCACTTGGATCCTTTTGTAACTCTGTGTCTTTACACACACAAGCCTTCAACATTTCCCCTTATTCTATTTCTTGTTTGTATTTACAATAAAGTGTGGTAGCGTTCTACACATTTTTCCGGATTGTGGTGGTCTTCTGGTCTTGTTTCATGCGATTGGTTTTTAGTAGACTTGTGCAGCGTAGTTTGCTGGGGAGAGTTCAATATAACATTATAATGTTTAATTTCTGAACTGTATTTCTCTGCATTCGTTTCTTGTGCACCACACCAGTACATTTACATGTACACGTTGCATAGTGAGAAAGAGACTTGTAATGCATAGACTTCGCAACAATATTTCACAAGAGCATTTTTCATGTCTGAAGTCTGAACAAAAAGAGACGATTGGAAATTGGTGGGGATGGTACGAATATGATTCATAGTCATTTATGAAGCAAAAATAATTTTTCTATCTTTAGCAGTGTTTAAGAGCACACTGAGAGTGAGTGACTCTAGCATACTGCAAATACCATGTAAGGAGACTTTGGTGTAATAAAATAGTTTAAGAGTAAAAAGTATGGCACTAGCTAAACGCGTGTTTCTTTTCGTCTGTCGCGTCAAGTCGTAACTTTTATTTTCATTAGTACTGTTGCCGTGACTTGGGAGAGAGAGAAGCAAAAGTTCAGTACATTAGTTACATGCTAAAGAGTAGAAGTGGTAGTAAGCACTAAGAACGGAAGGAGAGGCTTACACACTCGCAAGATCACAAATAACGGAGAATCTACTACGAACTTGAACTTGACGAGCGTCAGTTCTTTCGCAGAACTTGGAGAGTAGTAAAACAGAATGAAAGTCACGTCCTCTCGTCTTCATTCAGTCTTCAGTTCTCGCCCTGCTTTTACTACGGAAGGACACACTCAAAACTCTTTTACTCTCTACGCACTTTAAACAGTAGCTTTGTCACTGTATATGTGCTCTGCACTCCCGATTAGCAAAACCAGGGACGTGGTGTTGGATTGCATGAAAACAAAGTGTCAATTTTATCTGGTTTCACTATATCAATAGAATTTGTTAGGACACGGATCTTTATTGTTTACTTGTCAGTAGAAGTCAGTTGTTGTATAGAGATATCTAATTATAGACGGGAGTACAAATACCACGAGTCAAGAGAACATCCCTGCTGAAAGACATCCCAGAGAATACCTTTGTGCTCGCAGGGACATTTTATGCCAACAAAGCAACAGAGCTTTTCATAAGCGTTTATTTGTGTATTAAAATTCTAGTCGAGTGTTAAATGTTTTTGTGGGGACGTTACAGTAGTGTGACAGTGTGAGTGCGTGACATTTGACAGATCATTTATTTGCGTGCCTTGTCACTTTGACATTGATATTCATCTCTTGTATTGTGGTCTGTCTCATTCACTCTTGTCTTTTGGACAATCCTTTATTTGCTATACAAGCAGTTCGTAAACAGTAATAGCAATAATTTATCTCATGTTACCTATATAAAATACACACAACTTTACAAATATCATTGTGTGAGAGAATTATTCTCAGGTTGATCACTTTTGTATAATGGGATTGCGTTATATCTTTACTCTGTACTAGTATAAAAGAAATTAACTACCAAGTGGGACAAGCAATAAGAAATTTATTTACGCACTTAACATCCATATAGTATGTATTAATGTGGAAATTCGTACATCTGTAATTGAAAATCGATACAAATCGACCTGTAGCAAGTGATTGTGTGTTACAGGAAATATGAATAAAAGACAAAGACAGCTGTCAATCTTCAAAGACATTACACGATTAGTCTTTCAAGGGAATCTTTATGAAATCAATTATTTCATCTTGTTTTCATTCTTCATCTTAAGGCTTTTGATAAAGCCCACTACAGCTCTTTAGATGTAACACCTACTTAAATAGCCACATGTTGGAGACTTGTCCAAGTCAATACAAAGCTATCATGTTTATAACTCCAGAGTTATAAACATGCTAGCTTTGTATTGAGATTGTCTGATAACGGTTTAACCTTCGATTCATTATGTGTTTATTATACAAACTTTATTAAACCATTTCAGCAATATCAATAAAATACTGTATATAGGTATTTAATGAATATAAACTACACAATAATTTTGTTATGTATTGCAGGAGTGAAGGTGAATGTATACTTAAATTTTCAAGACTGAGAGATGCTATAGACATTATTGAGTGAGAAGGCAAAAAGGAATATTTCTATCCATTTCAACAATTGTATTTTTACAAGCTCTTTTACTTTTACACTGTGCAACACAACAAAATGAGTGAATCTGGAGCTTCTATCAAAACGTGCAGTAGTGGAGATGAAGAGCATGTACATTCTAATGAAGTCATTCTGGTCGATGGAGGAGCCAAGTTTCGTGATGGCAAACGGGTATTTAAATTTAATTACAAACATAATATTACAAGCAACTTTTTGAAATCTGTAAATCTACCTGTAATTAGAATGGTTAAATTTCAGCAACCTAATATTTGTGAATCGACGTTTTATTTTATTATTTCAGTGGAAGCAGCGATATTGTGTCCTGACTAAATTATCTCCAGCTGCAGGTAAGTACCATTAGTACTGTATTTTAAAAAGAAAAACTCGAGACCATCATTCACACTGTTCATGTTCATTAATTGGACCATTCATACTAATCAGAAGAGTTCATGCTATATCATAACAGAACAGGCATATGGCATATCCTCATACATAAATAGTAACTGAAATACCTACCTAAACTACCTAGGTATTATAGGTAAGATATTATGGAATCAAAATGATCTTCCATCTTTACTGTTGTACTGAATTCACTTTTTTCTATTTAATTTACACCTTACAAATATTCATACTATCATAGGCTATTTGTTATAGTCATAAACAAACGAGAAACATACTTTACAATTTTTATCAATCTCCATTTTATATGGCGATGTATATGTACTTTTTAATATGAAAATCATATTTTTTATTATTATGATATCCCACCTGTACTTCCACTGTTAGTACAATTACTACTTTGTCACTGTGTGCTATACTATATAATAATTACTAGTAGAAATGTTAATGGTGTTGAGTAATTGTCATTATACTTACACTTTGTAGAAACTAATCGCTTAATGGACATCAAATATTCATGAAACCATTCAATGAGCGGAGTTAGCCACTGTTGATCATGCAGTGTAGTTATTAAAAGAGGAAATGCAGGTAGGAACACTAGTGGTTGCTGGTAGTTGGGGAAAATTTAGTAGTGTGCATGCAATCGTCAAATAACGTAGCAAATAGAATGATCCATTGGAAGTGGAAGGAACATTTGGCATAGTAGCGCTGTTAATGCTCCAAGCCGTCCCTTCGGGCTCTGTTGGTGAATTATTGGATTATTTCACGAATGTGCAGTTTGAATCCACCATAGCAAGATATATTTCTCTTTTTCCTCCGTCTGTCCCCTTCACATGCCGTTGCCTATCGGCCTGTACAACATTTCTTGGTTCTTATTCCTCCACAAATACTCCAAAACTATAGCTAGTACAAATTTGTACTAAATTTGTACTCTACTATGTACCATTTATGGTACATAGTAGAAAAGTCGTCTGTTAGGAAATGAAAAATGGACAGAGGATGATTTCAATAATGTTTCCCTTATAAAGTTATTTATACGTTGGTTGCAACTACTACGGAACTTTATATGTGTTGTAAAACAGTAAGAAGGATTTGTACTGATGCTCTTGATGATTCGAAATCTAATAAAACAAAAGTATTAGTTTCTCTGGGGTTCTTCAATTTAAACGAGAGCCTCAGGTCCCCCATTTATATTTTTTCCGTTTTAACAGAAGTATTCGTTCTTTAGTAGTATGGGTATACAGATAACATGTATAGAATTGCAGCAGTTTAATATGTTGTACGGATATGACGGGCTTTCAGTGGCACATGATGATTCACGAAACGAGACAATTGAATTGAATGTTCAATTTGATTTACAATCCGATAATCTGATCTTCCTGACAGATTTCAAGCGAAAACGTACTCTCGATTTAATTTAAACGTTGTGTTACAAATAGTATACACTCTTTTCAATACAATCATTCAATTTTACTTTTATCTTACTAGTACTTTGTCTCTGTTTGTATGTTCTACAGTAACACTACATCAAATCTCTATATGAGCAGAACACGAGTAATGGTACAATCATTTTAAAGCACTATGAACAAAAAGAATACTTTTCTTGTGTAATACATATTCTGAATTTTCATTTTTGCTCTCGAATTCATCTAATAGTACAGTAGTCTGTGTGAAAAGATTCTGTATTGTAATGCTATCTTTTAGAATAATAATGTTCTAGCTATCTGTATTGTAAATAAGATGTGATATGTATTGGAAACTTACCCTGTACAGTCCGTAAAAATATTTGATTTCTTTCAGTTGCTCAAACACACATACCTATTCAAACCATTCCCATTGATGGGGATTTGATTTAGTATACAAAGGAAGTACATTCCAAGCGTTACATAAATACTCGTCCGTATAAATGGAAGAGGGGAAACATAATGTCAAAGGATGTCAAATTCCTTTAGTTAGTAGATATACTTATTGTTAGTTTAAGTTTAAAAGAGTGGGTTGGTTCGTCTTATAAAATTCTACCTATAAAATATTTGACTCATTTATTGTTAGTATTTGTATGTGTAAAAGTAGCAACTATTATCAATGTACAATGACGAATGCACCACTTTAATCTAAATAATGGTGTGTGTGTAACATAGATTAGAAAGGTAACAAATTTTATTAAGTGGAGTATTATGTGTTTTTCATTAGTTCTTTCTTGTATTATTTAATATTTCCAAGTTAAGATTTATTACAATCCTTGTCGTTTCTGAATCTAGATATAAAGTAATAACCAATGGAATATTTCGGAGTTTAGATTTTTAAGATGGAAGTTAAGCTAAAAAGCATTTTTTGCAAAAGATCTTTGTAGTAATGTTTGTACATAACAAAATTCTGAAGTTATCCTTCAACAAACAAATGCCATCGTTTACGTATAGCAGGAAAACAATATTCGTAAATAAATAATTGTTTAAACTGAAAAGATAGGATTTTTTAGTAACACGCATTGTTTGAATTAGTAATCCCACTATTCTTTATACCTTATTTGACATAGATCCGTGTATTCCATATTTTACTCTTATATTTGTAGGAGATTGTTCAACATAATATCTCGTTAGTAAAGAATTTTATAGCGTGTGGCGAATCGAATGGAATCATTTCCATTTGTATTGCGTTAACGCAGGCGGTGGTGTTTACACGATGAGGGTAAAGGATCAAAATAAGTGCACTCTACGAGTGCTTGAGAGAAAGTAACTTTTCCTGTAGGTGAAAAAGCTGGAGCTTAGAAATCTCCTGTGACGTGTGATATTTCACGGAGTCCTCTTCCTCCTTAGCATTATTGCACTCACTCACTCAGTTCCTACTTCCTGAACAAGGAAGAATTCCTTGACATTCCGAATGCACTTGACTTTGTGTTGTGAGTGAGGCAAGGAGGCGGGTGTACATGGACTTCCTTGTGTGTATCTTGTAAAAGAGCTTTTTAACTCCGCTAAATACAACTCTCCCGTTCTCAGCACAAAGTTTTTAGTGTGGGGAGAAGCTCCCAAGAGTACCGGTGTGGCATCTCGAAGAATTTTTCCATGTGCTTCCTTGTTTTTATAAATTCTGAAGCACAGTAGTAAGGCGGAAAGGAAATAAATTGACTTCACTTGTACTATCTGTAAACACAGCGACCGAGGGTTGTAGAAAAATTATTTTTTACATTCACGAGGTTTTACTATATACATATACGATAATATTTTATAAACAAGAAATATAAGAACCCACCTTTATTATAGTGTTGAATGTTGCTTTATTGTTTAGTTTGTAAATAGTTCTGCTCCACCTCCAGTCATTCTGAGAAATGTGCACGTACTCTTTTATTCTTCCGTTTATTAGTCATTCTCAGACAAATAAATTCATGGAGTCAGTTGTGTTTAGTGTTTGCTAGCTCAGCCTCGCACTTCCACCATCACAAAACAATCGACCTATAGTTAACGTGTAACTTTATATCTATGTATACGTAAAACAAGGAAAAACACAATCTATAAAATTACATGAAGTTGTTAAGGGTAGAGTTTCTTTTCTGTTAAAATGTAAAAGCAAGGAACATAATATATAACTATTAATATTGTAGTATTGTAAATCACTTGGCATTTGGCATGCTCCCCATCTTCTGGGTTCTACTGGTGTTCAGAAAAATAGACATGATATGGGTGCTATACTGATTGATTGTGAGTAGATTGAGTTTACTGCTTGTGAAAGTGAAAGTACTTCAAAGGCATGTTTGTAATTAATTCGATTGATTGACCTTTACCCCGTTTCTTAGGTACAAGATTGCAAATAGCATTTAGTACTTGCTGTGTATTTCATTTCTTGTCCATTGAATTCTTTTCTCTTCTTCAGGAATTAATGCATCTTAATAGATTCAGCAGATAAAATTAATTACAATTAATTAGTAAATTACAAAATGACTCATGTCTCATAACGACAAATCACTTTTAAAATTTAGGAGCAACGTAAACTTGTATGATAGGCTTTAGATAGCTTTAACATTTGGGAATGTTATACCAAAGGGTATTTAGTCATTTTTATCCATTTTACATTATTACAGCTTGTCAAAGATTTGAAATGAAATTATTAATATTTCCTATACCAGGAAGTGATAAAAAAGTAGTACTCCTGATACTCATATACCTGTATATAGTGTTAAAAAGCAATGGTAGAAAAGTGCATCTATTAATCAACGCATTGTGACAAACTAAAACTACTAAAAACCATAATCATTTTTTCATTTACAAAATTGACTAGAACTGTACGTAGAATTCTGAATAGAAAGTAATGTAGGTGCATCACACCTTAAGCAAAACTGTATGAATACTAAAGCACATTGCTTTTGTAGAAAAAAATGTACTACAGGCTCACACACCAAAAATATTATGGAATTTTCGTGTTGGTTTAATATTCTCATTCATCCAACCCTCGCAGCAACCGCACACAACACAATCAAATCAGGTAAAGGATAAACTTCAGTATCTGTGTGTATACCTAGGATTGCATTTGAGTCAGTTCTTTCCTTATTCCTTCCTTCCTGTATGCAATCATATTGCTTGGGTCCGGCAGAAGAGTAGACGCGGTTAAAAGCCCTAGGGCAATTAACTTTGGTAAATGAGAAAGGCTTCCATTGACATTATGTCATTTTGTACACAATATTTCCCTTACGTTGTCAGTGTCAGAATTAGTTATGAAATGAATGGATGGAGGCAACAAGGCAATTGGAAGCGTGTAGAGGCAGCAGATTGTAGTGTACTGTACATTGCATTGTCAGTGCAGCGGATGAGAAAGTACAGCAAAATCCCTTTCCTTCTTCGTCGTCGCTCACTCATGCAACCAAAGTTAATTTTAAATTGTTCATCCATCCATTAACAGTGAGATTAATGAGTTTGGAACAGGAGACATGCTATGACTGAACGAACTGACAGACATCCAGCAACTCTGCCTTACAGCAATTCTTCCAGCACTCTTTTACTCCAAAATATTGTAGAGCATAAAATTTCTGCAATTTCTTTCATATTTCACTCTGTAAAGTAATGCATAATGGGAAGACGTCTCTAGAGACATGAGACTAGACAAGGGCTACATTGTTATACGTTACACAAGAAGAACACCACACAATTCAGAAGAACACACAACTCGGAGACCGGGCCGAAAATGTCAAAACCGGGTGTCGCCCAAAGTGAGCATACTTGTATAGGATAATATGAAGAATGTATAGTGCAAGTGAGGGTGCAGAAATAAAGGAAACTTAAAGAGAGGAAATGCATAATACTTTGCCATGCCTGAAAAAATTCACTCTAACACGATGTGCACTATATCAACCTTCTTCGTTGCAAGTTGCAACCAGAAGGTTGTTGTAGTGTAGTTGATGTAGTACAGATATTATCGGAATACACATTCACGACATTATGTTCGCACCGAGAACAGAATATCGAGTTCCGAACACAATACATACAACGATAATAGAAATACATATTATAATACCAATAAAGTAGAAGGTACTACCCGCGTATAAATATTTGCTCATATAGCGGGAGATATTTATATTATACTTTATGTGACTGATACCAGGCAGAACATCATATCGTTACTAGTTTTACCCGCTTCTGTCTCCAACCCTCTTGTCGGTCGGGAAAGTGAAAAGAATCTTATTGCAATCAAAGCCCACAATAGCTAAACCATCAAGCACTTATTTCTGAATCATCGTCATCCGATTCAATCCGTCTAAAGGACAAAGAGAGAGAGAGAGAGGAGTAGGAAAGAGAAAGGGCATTGGAACTCGGAGACTGCTTTTGTATATACTTGTGTTGTGTGTAATGTAAAATACCAAGTGAGTCTTGTGTGTGTAACTCATACAGGCACCCACCCGCATCGTCACAGTGTGCGACACCACTGTTGATAATGCCACCCTTATATTGAAATGCAATCCAGAAGAATGATTATTTATTAAATGTAGCCGAGCTAAAGTGCATGTAGTTGGAAGGCTGTTGTGTGTGTATAATACACGTGTGAGATATGAAGATATAAATAGAGTGTCATCATTTCCTTTCCCGTATATCACGTTTTCGTTGCTCTTCTGCTCTGATTTCTCATAGAAATACTAAAGAGATTCTTTCATCCATGCATGACGATAGACAACTAAATGCATTAGCGTCTAATTTGCTCTATTCGATCCGATTACACACAAACATAATATGAAGGAATTGAAGGGTCTAATTGTGAAAGCATTAGATTGAACTGTGTGCTTCATTTTTTTATCTCTCGGAAGCAGTACTGAATCTGTCAGGTTGGATATATATCCCATCTTCGATATTTAACTCAAAAAAGTTTATTATCCGTATTAAATTAGTAGGTCAAAAATTGTTGATGAATCTTTAGTTCACTAGTTTATTTATTTCATACAAAAACATTTTTATTATCTTTATTGTTTAGATTATATTTCATTCAGATTGGATAATTGGGTATAAAATTCAAATCCGTTCAGGTGAAGGAAGTATACATGTCTGTAAGTAATAGAAATACAAGTATTTATTGGGCAGAGGGAAAAAATCGTGATTAGTATTGTGGATCAAAGGATGAAGGAGGGTAATAGCACGGCCATAATTCAATTACGAGGATAAAGAGAAAAGTTGTTGCGGGAAACCCTGCAAAGCAAGCTAATAATGCAAATTGTAGGACAAAGTTTGTTTAGCAGTGGCAATGGCAATCTCTTGAATGAGTCAGTTAGTAATAATGAGAACTCCATTCATTTCCCTGGTCATTAGTAGATACTGAACTAAAAGCGAACTACTATACAAGGAGGATGCTCTGAATTTGAGAGAGTGTTTCTTCTCCAATTCATTTCTGTTCTCCAATTCATCAAGCCAGATTTAAGTTAATAATATTCCTTCAATTCGTAGCGCATTCATTAGTCATTCCTTCCCTTGGTATTTGCTAAACGCATTTTGTAAATAGTTAGTTATTGTTCGGAGATGATATTTTGGAGATAATATAACTCTTCAGTTGTTCTGAAAGTAGGTACTTTACTTACTGACATTGGAAGTAACTGTACAGAAATCACAAGGTCTTCTCTTGTGTGATACGGTTCTCTTTTTCCCTTTTGTGTAATGATCTCTCTTGCCCATATTAAACGCAGTTCCAAAGACATTCAATGTATTCACTATTCAGTGTTAGTAAAAGTCATGCATCGTTTAGTTTTGGTTGCTTGAACAGAATATGAAAAGCATGCTAACAAAGTACACACTCGCCGAAGCCCCTCTTCCTATCTGTACTTTTGCTTAACAAGCGACTAAAACTCTCAAACAGCAGCATGGCACTCTCAATTCAGAAATTCGCTATTTGTCATTCTCATAACACCAAGTTCAATTAATGGGTGAGACTTACATCAAGGCACGATCTCTTTGACTCAATCTCTTTCTCTGTGTAAGATATACAGAGTCGTCCGTGCTTTTCTTAGTTAGTAGTAGCTTCAGGAATGCAGAAAAGAAGTTTACTTTGGCAAAAAAAACTTTCTTTTTCTGAACTTGAGACGATGAAGACGAGAGTAAATGAGGATTGCTAAAAGAGCAAAAACTTAAAGCCAATTCATTCTACTTGTCAACGAATAATAATTCAAGTTTTTCTAGTCACTGCAACTTTTTAACTGTTTTTGATAGCAACGTTTCATCCTTAATTTTCCTTGACTAACTTTTGCTCAGTAAAAATGTCCTGTAGCGAAAATCTTCATGTGAAAGTTTTCGCAAGTTACCATTAATCTGAAATCGGCGTGTCTCTGGGTACACACACATGTATTGAAAGGAGCAACTCATTTATTGAGAGGAGCAGTTTTTCTTACTTAAAGTCTTGTGAATGTTCTGATCTGAAGCACTCTTGTGCAATTCTTTGGTGTGACTGCCGACTGAATGCTTAGGATCAAGTGTCTCCCCACTCTACTAAAGCATAGGAATCCTCTCAAGGGAAACTATCATACGAAGCAGAGGGAAATTGAAGGGGTTCTGCATCTATTCAGATTAACTTAATGGAGAAACTTTGAGACCCGGATGAATACAATAAGTATAAGTATTCGGGGAAGATATAATATGTGCTACTATATACAATATCTTGTAGAAAGTCCACGTGAAAATGCAATCTTATATGTTACACATACTATATTATTTTATGCACACTGATATTGAATAGACGCTTAAAAATAAACCTCAATCAAGACTGAGCACCCTTTTTGAGCATCCCCTCAGTCTCATAAGCCAAGTAGCCCGCCACCCGCAACTAAGTAACCCGAACCACAAGCTAGGTAACCACCCACAATTGGCGGAAGTGGCCCGCCACTCGACAACCATGTAGCCCTCAAGCCGCCACCCGA
>JAQFYB010005976.1:0-13033 GCA_034694085.1 Pogonognathellus longicornis | reverse complement strand
ACGAGTGGTTGTAAATGAAGTTTTTGACGAAGGTCTACCGATTATTGAGAATCTAACTCAATAGTTATCTTCGCCATGTAAAGAGTTAGATACTTGATATTGTTAATTTTATTCAGTTTTTTCTATTCAGTGGTTGTTTGTATGCGCAATAAAATGCTATTAAATTAATGTACAGATACGGAAATTTTACTCATAGATTAGAGGGGGGTTGAATTTATTGTATGACGTCTGTGTGAGGAGGGGGGTCTATGACTTCATGACTTTGCAGACAAAGGGGGGGAGGGGGGTCTAAAAAGGTCCAAAATTGCAGACATCATATATGTACGCTCCCTAAGCGTTGATTCCAACACTCTTGAATCACATGATGTTGGTCTTACATGGAAGTTAATAATGTTTTACACAATAATCATTTATTGCTTTTACCTGGTCTTGTCTGGTAAATACTAGAGACTGGAATGAAAGTTTATTTCAGTGAGAAACAGGGAACCCCAAAAATCAAGAGGGCATATTTTTCATCTCATCAGTGACTAACATCTCATCCCATACGAACAGGAGCAAGAGCAACCCGAGCTTCAATATTCTCTGTTCAAACATACTCTTAAACAAACATTTTTCAAATTACCTGATACCGTTCAAGCCGTTTTTACATTGCAGGAGAGCTGTACAGGAAAACGAATAACGTACAAATATTTGAAACATATTTGAATGTCAAAGAGTACAGAAGTACACAGAGAGAACTGAGAGATTTCATCCTGTATACAATAATTTTTTAGATATTTAGATTTTTAAGGCATTCTAGTGACTTAGATATAAATAGCTGGATAAAACAGGAACATTATTTCAATTGGACTTGGTCTCAAAAATTACATATTGAGGCTCAATGAACTTTTCTACTAGATTATATAATAAGAGGGTGACCTGCTTTTCTATTTTTCATATATTTTTACATAAATTGTAAATTATGAAAATTTAACCAGAAATAAAGTAGACTGTCGCTGTATGGAATAAATATTGACGATTATTTCACATCATTTCTGATTTCTGCTAGAGTGTGGTTTGCTACTACGAAAACATTATTTATAATGATAACATTTTCTTACTATAAAACTTTTTCAATTCATGAATTTTATATAACTGCATATAAAGGTAAAAAATTTGCTATTTACGACTACTGACCGTTCTAAGCATTTCCTCAGCTTGTTTCAAATCAAAGTCACGGGCTGAAAGAAATAAACCACTCATTGCATTTATTTTGTAATGGTTTTGAAACTTGCAAGTGAATACATTTCATTTATTCCGCAATAATTCGACCATCGTTTTTTGTACAACATTTTTAATGCACATTCAATGATGATATTTCAAAATAAATTGCTTTACATTCTTTACGTAGGTACAAAAATTTCGCGATACTAGGCGAGATTTTGATGCATTCTTAGTTGGTTTTAACCTAATTAATTAGGTTAAACTTACAAAATTATTATATTGTACATTATTACTACAATTTAAGTAACAATTGTACATTATATTCGAATTTTACTCTCCCAACATTTAATTTCTGTGTACAACCTTGCTGTGCACCACCAGCTTATGATCCTGGGTACGCGCCTGCGTAGGTAGTCATAATTAATACAGGACTACAACAAATGTATTGGCGTATTTATAGGGGATTTAGAGGGCGGAAGCCCCCTTCATTTTTGAGTTATACACTAAATAATACTAGATATTCAAAATTCCAAAAAACAGGCCATTTTTGTGCCCAAATATGTGATCTCCGTTTACCCCTGACTAAATGTAAATAGTTAAAAAAATTAATATTTTCTATTTGAAAAT
Source organism: Pogonognathellus longicornis (assembly GCA_034694085.1). Taxonomy (NCBI): domain Eukaryota; kingdom Metazoa; phylum Arthropoda; class Collembola; order Entomobryomorpha; family Tomoceridae; genus Pogonognathellus; species Pogonognathellus longicornis. The sequence goes on along the minus strand of JAQFYB010005976.1, from coordinate 11,203 downwards.
CGTAAACGAAAAAGGTATTTTGATTTAATATTAATTTTCAAAAAAGTGTGATTCCCTCCCCTCTAATTTTTAGTTTCATTTTATAATGATTTGATTAAAATAAAAATCAATGACATTATTTTTTAATTGTCTTTGATTCAAAACATACAACCAATAATTTTTTTCAGGAACTAGGGGCAAAGTGATAAAGTCTTTACGATAATTTCTATTTATTTTCTTTTTAAAAAATTGTGTTTTAATATGAATTGCTTCAAATCCCAAGGGGTAAAATAACTCTTTCATCTTTAGAACTGTTCTTTTCTCAATCCTTTCAGAATCAATGCAAAAAATGCGATCTTTCTTCGAAAATTATACTAGGTTTCCGATTTTATATGCCATGCAAATAACATGCTGAACATTGTCCATATATGGGAGACAGGTTCATGTTTGTTACGGACATGTGTAACTATAATATGCACTCGTATAATTATTGATTAGAAAAAAAAGTTTTTTAAATCTTACAGGTCTTAAGAACTGTTGATCATTTCAACAATTTTTTAAACTGATGTATATACAAAATGCACACCTACTTTCACTAACTGGTAGAGAAGGATATTATCTGTGATATAATATGAGACTTGATACAGACCAAGTTTTTCTTGGTTCACCAAGTATTATGAATGATTTTTTAATGATAATATATCCTTCTTTTCTTTAAACTCTATAAATATTTTTGTATCAAGGCTTGATCAAATAGCTTACCACGTAAGAACCGTAGGAGACTCTCATCTTCTTGATTTAGATCAGCCGTTTTCAACTTAAACTAAAACAAAAAAATAATTACGTTTTTAGCTGTATTTCTAATTTTTTGATTCAGTAGTAAAATATAGGGTTTAAAAAACAGGTATTCTCTTAAAACAAAATGAGACCGTAATAATATAGAGTTCACTTTTAATATAGGTTGTAAACTTGTAGGTATAAGCATCAATATGTATAATATATTAAGCCCAGAAGACAGTATTCAATATTATAAAACCCTACTATTATTTACACAATTTAAAATTTATTGTAAGATAATTACTTTTTCTAATATCATAAGCTCTGCTTCATTTTCTGGCTTGATACACACCATCTTCACAGTTAATTTTTTAGGATAGAAATTAAGGAATCAAGATATTACTTATTTTTCAGAACCTCTACAACCTTAAGTCAGCTAGAGCTAAGTTAAACCAATTTGTTGAAAATAAAGGACACTGAATCTAAAAGAATGTATATATGCGATTTTGAAAGTTCTAATAAACTATAAGAAAGTCGCAAATAACAGGCTATTGTAAATAAAGGGATAGCTTTAAAAACCGTACGAACGGTTTGAGAAATTGTTATTGCGGTTTCAGCAGGAGAAAGAAAGATAAGATTTAGAGAGAGATTTTAAAACGCAAATGAAGCAAATGCTTTGTTATCACAGCATTTATATACCAACGCAGATCCAAGCTTATTTTTAAAGAAGTAAGGATGGTTATTTATTATTATTCTTACTACAAAGGTACATACATACTAAATGCACTCACAGGTATATAGTAGATGGATGTATTATTACCTGCTTCTAAACAGCAACATTTTTATTAACACTGTATGTAGGTGTGCATGCTTATTTTGCCTATCCCACTTACATACCACTACTACTGTCTGGACATGATAGTTGTAGCATAATACATATGAGCGATGCAAATGTCATGAATATGGCGTAGAGAAGTACAAGACGCTCGTCCTTTAATATGTTGCTCAACAGGTTTTTTAGCACTGCTTTGCAATTGGTATTATTGTAAATATAGGTACGTTATTATTTTATATAACATAAAAAAGGTTTTTTTACTGTAGAATTAAGCTCATAAATATTTACGTGTAAATTTTTCTGCGCATTACACTTAATAGTCTTTATTACACTTACTATACAGTGATTATGTAGGTAAGGTAGATGTGCTTTGAGAAATACCTAAGTAGCCTCTATGTAACATTTTAAGGTGACCCTGCATGCAATATAGCCCGGATAACAATAATCTTCAAGTTTATTCTCACAATTAATGAACACTAGTTAGATGTTTAATTGTAATTAACAACAATTCACATGATATATTTTAGCTTGTAGGTACTACTTACCTGTAGTACTACTTACTTTTACTTACCTTGTTCACTTTTTCAATTTTTAATTCTGTACAGTCCACATATATTAAAAGTGTATTAATGCGTCATTGAGAAGAAGAAAGTTTTTTCTATTGACGTAATATATGCGAAAAGAAGAGTTTTAATTTATATTTCGAAAATAATTAGCACGTTGAAATAATAATTCAAAAGTTACAATTATGTGAAGTATTCAATAGCCACTCATTCCAGAAATGTAAGAATTGCTTCCCCTCCCGCACCAGAAATCGGAGATAAGGGAAATTAATGTCTTCAACTTCAATGAAAAACCATTGCAAAATTTTCCTTGAAACAATTGGCTCGTCTTGATTCCTGCATGCATAATGCATACTCTATGATTTAGTACGGTTAAAAGTTACAACATTTACAAACATGTTTTTGTTTAAATACTACTAATACTATACCAATCCATAGACGTAGCCAAGGATGCGCAACAGGACAACTGCCCCCCACCCAAAATCTGGAAAAAAGACGTTATTTTGCCAAAAAAAGTACGTAAATCGCAAAATGTTTCCCTCTACGCACGAATTTTATGTTGATTTTTGCCAAAATTTGCTCAAAGAGCGAAAATGAACATAAATCTACTTTATGTTTTAAGTTCATCCCACCCCGAAATCAATTAATGGCTGCTCCTCTGTACCAATTGTTTTTTAACATGTGTTATACTTTTTAAATGGTTGCATTTCAATTTATAACAAGTTTAAAATTGTGAAATCATTTCGAATTTTTTTCGCTCCAGAAGTACGTGCATGCTTTATTCATATTATGTTTATATTATATATAATAATATACTGTTCTATTTTTAACCCTCATGCACGAAAGTAAGTTTGTGATTCGCAGCTATTGAATGGTAGAACCAAGCTATTTTACTCCATGCAGGGGCGAATTCAGATTACGGGGGGCCAGAGCAAAATATTATGATAAATAAACCTGTTTTTTTTTGCATTTTGGAAGATACATTATTTGATTTACTGAATAGTCCAAAAATGGGAAAGAGAATTGAACCCCCTAAACTCCCTAGAGATACGCCATTGATTCCATAGCTTATTCGAAAGTCAAACAGTTGTTAGGTTTGTTAGACAATATAAAAAGTTCTCTTTTTCTAAAAATAAATTGTTTGCTTCAATGTTCCGCTTCTGCATTTTGTTATTGTCTTTCAACCACTGGCGTATCTATAAATTGGGGCCCCTATGCAAGCACCGATTTTCTGAACAAAATTAATGTAAAATGCATCTAATTCTCGCGTAGAGCAAAAAACTTTCCGAGATTTTTGCACTTTCATGGGAAAACCACTTCCTTTTATTAAATATTTCCCTTTTAGAGCCCCTGAACCTTGGGAGCCCCTATGCGACGCGTAGGTTGCTTACCTAGGTGCTATTTACCCCACTGCTTTCAACTTGGCCGTTTTCTCATGCTCTCTTCTAAACGAGTTTTAGATAAATAATCTTCTTGTAGTTCTTATTGTCAGTAGAAATTATTGTAGTCACAATATTACAGCAGGAGAATGAATAATTATTTGAAAGATAAAGTTAGAATGAGTTAAAAATATGCACACGTGTTGGGAATTACCTATTTTACATTTCATGTCTTGGTAAACTACAAGTTTGCATGTTTTATACTGTACTTGTATAGTCTTGTATAGTTACCAGTTTAGTCATTTAAATAAAAAGTGATATGTTGAAATCAGTAGAATGATGTTTTTTCAACCAGTCGGTCGCAGCCGTCAGTAAAAAGTTGTATCTTGTAAGCATTATTTAAAATGATTTGTCATTGTCACATTTATTACGCATTTAGAATTTGCGAACTTGTTCATTACATTTCTTTTTCTATGTTTTATTGCTTCAATTTTCAAAATAATATTCCAAAAAAACCAGATTTAATAATTCGGATGAAAAGAGTAAAAATTAAATAATTATTATTGCAAACGGATATAAGAAAGTATCGGCAGAAGTACAGGTCTGCATCACAATATAATATAATTATATGCATTTCTTTCAACGTTTTCGTAAATTAAACCAGTTTTAGTAGTTTCCTAAATCTTACCAATATTTGAGTGATTAGCGAATACTTTTGTGTTTCAGAGATATCCGATTATTAATTCAGTGCCCGGGTAAAAAATAAATACAGGTTATTAGGACTGAATAAATAAATACAAATAATTCTGCCTGTTCTGGATTTCTTGCTGTTAATATGTGATCCCAAACATTTTACAGATATCAACTGTTATAAAGTGTCTATAAAAATGGAATAGCTTATTTTTATTTGGGTATACATTTGGTTTCGTTTACAGTTGTTCACTGAATGAAGAAACTGGATACCACAATCAAATGAAAAATAATGTTAAAATCCAATTTAAAAATACTAGGTATTTGTACACTCAACATTTACAATTGAGAATTTCAGTGTAATAAAGAATTAAACAAAATTGACAGCTTCAAATGTTTTTTTTGACATTCTCTCCAGGAGTTTATTACTCCACTCCTTTTTGTCGCTTCCGTATACAACTACCTTTGAAATAGTTCGTTGGCCAAGAATTGGTCTGAAAAAATTAAAGGCTATTGTAAAGATCCAAGGAGCATTTATAATGTAAATTGTCCGTAGTCTCTCGGGATAATTTGCCTCCCAGGTTTGGAACATGTCGTAAAGAATCATCATAGCTAGAGTAACACAAGAATAAAAATAATTTCTTTCTCTTAATTGTAATTAAATTTTTGGAGGAATAAAAAATCTATTTACATTCCATATGAATGATTTGCTTCCATCTCAGTTTAGCCATATCCAAAATACCAACCACGGTAGCAACTCCTGCATCTTTCATTAGTGAAAGTCCATGTTCCATTGTGTAGATTGGGTATTTTAACATTTCCTCTTTATATCCACTTGCAATACATTCAATTGCTTGAAAAGCTCCAACGGGTACATAAAACACTTCCCAAAAACAGAAAATAGTAACATAATATTCAACTTTTTGATTTGAAAAATTAAAGCATTAATTATTGTTTAATTACTTGTTTCTAATTGTTTTTTTATGAAAGAAAATTCGATACTATGTATATAAAGTGCTTTTAAATTAAAGCAGGCTTGAATGGGGCGAATCGGTCCATACCTGTCCTATTGTAAACTTAGTGGCAAAAATAGATCAGTTTTGAATCGATTGTCACCATTTGATAGAAGCAGTCAGAGTGACTGGGAAGACAATAGGCCATCCCTGCCCTCCTGGAGCCAAAATGAAAAACAATTGTATGGAATATCTTCCAAGTTTTCGAAGCATTTTTTGCCACTAAGTTTACACGGGGTCAGTAATCAGTATGGACTCTATGGACCAATTTGCCCCATTCAAGCCAGCCTTAAATACAGACTGGTAAAGCGCAATTTTATTTGGAATACCTAAACAAAAACGGAGTAGGCTTGGGATAAATTGATAATTCTCTGTATAGGACAAACGTTGTGTCTATCCATGTATATGGAACTGCTAAAACTACTAGTTGACTAACAATAAGTAATTTTTTTACTGCAATTTAAATTAGTAAAACGAAAAATCATGTCTTGAAAAAATTCTCACCTGGTCGACCTTCGTTGTCGTAGCCGACATGATCGTAGTAGATGTAAAATTTTTCTCTCAAAACAGGGGATGGGGACCATGGTGGTAAACAGTCCGCACTGGCTTCTTTTCTCCATTGTAAAGACTATATCGTACATATAAAAGCGTAATGAATAGATGATGAAGACATACACAACACCCCTAACTAGCCTTGAAGTAATAGTTATAAACTAAACTACAGACTTAAGCTTGACCATTTAGTGTCACCTTTTATTATATCTTTGTAATAAGTACGTATAACGTATATCAAACATAAAAATTGTTATGTAAGTCTATGACAAAAAAAAGACATTTCTCAGTGGTCATTTGCATATCACTGAATTATACTTTTTAATCTGCAACTGAATTGTTCAATAACATGGAAAAAGTTGTTCTGCCGATTCCTTCTAAAAAATGAAAACAACTTTTTTCATTTATACCCAAACAACAAATTACTGTTTTAGTTCTTTGCAACTTGCAAGTAAGTAATACTTAATGCTTTTACACAATAATTTATTGTTGCTCCGTTTTTAGTGGAATTAGAATTTCATTGCATAACAAAGAAACAATAGGGAAAGCCAAAAATCAACAGGGCATTCATCTACTAATATCTTATCCCATTATATGTAAGACTACAAGAACAGGAGCAGAGCATTCCAAGTTTTTCTATAATGCACTTAGAAATAATATTTTAGCTTATTTGCAAAGGTGTATAATATCGGGTATCCCGTTTTACTACAACATTGAAGGAACGCAGTATACTATACACATATTTTACAGGTAAATAAAAAATTGACTGTGAACAAAATGAAAAAAGTTACTGTGATGCAAAAAGAATTGTGTTGATACAAGCAAATACAATTTATCACTGTCAGAGATTTTATATTTTTTCTGAAAGGATTATATTGTTAAATCCAGGTCGGCTATTTTTCCATTTTTCAAAAGCATGTTATGGGAAAAAATTAAAACTAGTACAAATTGCGTACGCTATGTTGGATAAATAATGTATGCATGTATGAGTAAATATGGAAGAGTTCAAAATTTTTAGTAAGTATTCAGAGAGAATATATTTTATGAATGATACGCAAGGTGTGAATGTGAATACCTAAGAAGACTTAACTAGTATTAACTACTGAAGACAATTAATATTTTGTTTAATCATAATAATAAATACATCATAAAATACATACACTTAAAGAGGTAGTTTTAATAATCAAGAGAAAAATATAAGTACCTCCCTATACTATGTCTTTAATCTTATTCCCTAGTAAACTGAATTTTTTGTAGTCACTGCTTCTTAAAAAAATGTTAAAAATAAGAATTATACTGACCGTTCTAAGCATGTCCTCGGCTCGTTTTACATTAAGATCTCTCGCTGAAAGAAAATACATCGTCCATACTAATTATCCTTTGTTTTTGTTTAGGCGCAAAAAAGCACTGTATCTATCATTGCAAGCATAATAAACATGAGTCGTCCATAAACAATAGGATTTTTAATAATTGGTTTCACATACGCATAAAGTAATAATTTGTGTAAAATTATTTAAATGAATTAATGACAATTGTGAATGTGAAGGTGAACTAGTTTTAAATTTTTGATGGAAACCTTTCCACAAGACAATTCAGATCGACGAAAGTGTACAATTTGCTTGTTGGCTCTATCTTTTATTGTTAGTTCGTAACATTAAAGGGGGAAATCGAGAAAATACATGCTTAAAGGGAATCTGATTTTTTTACTCATCAGACCGCAAGAATGATTTTTAGCTGTCAGCAAGAATGAGTTGTACTCTACCAAACAAAGTAATGATAAATAGGTTAGAATAATATTATTATAATTGTGTAGTTTAAGTACATAACTACATTTTTAAAACCTATAATGTAGTTACGTAGAAGGAAATGTTTGGTGACTCTCACGTTGTCATTGCAAAAATTTTATTTACTGATATCATGGTATCTACCGAAGTACAATTGTGTACACGAGAAATTCATGTGTGATGTGTAATTATGTTTGGTTTAGCACACGTTTTTCTACGGTATCAGGAACTCAGGAGCTGAGAATTGTGTATTTTTCTATAGCCGTCTTTGTTGGCAATTAACTCTAAAAACTAACAATAAGCAATAGACTGCATTGAGAGAAATAAATACATACCACGCAAAAACCTCAAAAGAGTCTCGTCTTCTTGCATTAGATCAGCCGTCTTCACCTTGAACTGAACCAAACAAATCAGTTAGCTGAATATTTTCATAACATGAACTAATTTCAATGTAATGGCAATATTTTAAGCATTTATAAGCGAAAAATACTTTATTTAGGCGTGCTCTAAGCGTGTTCATTAAAATTGGGGACAGTAAAAGTGAAATTATAAAAATGCCAAACTATCTATAACATTTATATGATAATTATTATATTATTTGTGAACACATTATCAAAATAAGAATTTACCTTTTCTAAAGCCATAATTTCCTCGTCATTTTCAACTTTGATGAATACCATGTTGAAGATTAATATTATATGGGAATATCCGTTAAAAATAAACCAATCAAAGAATTTTTTAAACTATAGGGAAACTGAAGAAACAGGATAAATTAACAAAATTACAAGTAATATGAAATGGAACCCAAAAACAATGTAGATGATTATTTGTCTTAAGGAAATCACAAGCTAATATCTACATAATCTTGTGAATTATGTGATGTTGGAAATTGTTCTCGGGCTCCAGAAAGAGAAGGAATAGAGTAAAAGGTTGAAAAGAAAAATGAGAATATATCTAAAGAGATTTTGAAAGGTAAATGAAACAAACGCTTGTTTCTCATTGCATTTATATCAGACAACTTATTTTTTCCATAGTGAGTGTGGGATATTCAGGGATCTGCCTTGTGGCATAGTTGTAGGTAGGTATAAATTTATACATGAATGCCAAAACTAAAGTTGATACATTTATAAGCACATTCATGTCCATGTATTCCTATAACACAGACACTTTAATCTGATACAATAGTATACCTACTTCGTTCTCTGACGTACGTGATGTACTAGAGCCAGAGCAGGTTTTTCAGCTTGAAGACCAGGTATGATATACGTCGTTGTAAAAGGATTGAAGTGTTTTTTCAAAGGACTTAAGGATGCAAGCTCCACAATGGTCCACAACTTATATTTTTACTTGTGAACACTTTTGCATAATAATATGCAAAAAATAAAACTGTAATGAACCTATATATACATACATACAGATAGGATTGTGCCGCGTGCATTGCTAAACAAACCGCATATACTATGTAACAAATGGACATACACGTTATGCAAGCTAGATTTTAATTTCTTCGTACGTATTATCATAATTATTATCCAGAACTTACAATTTAGTATTCAATGTAATTATTTAACTATGATTACTAAGTACTTAGGTGTCTCGACATCTCGACTTCTCTGCATTTTTACTTTTTCCTTGTATTAAAAATACCTCACTAGACTTTTCCTGTTAGGGTTATTAAGAAACAAAATACAAAGGAGTAAAACCTCCATTCTTAAAATAATAATAATTCTTTGCTCTACAATGTCTACACTCTACAATACTAAATAATAAAATATGATAATTGTTAAGAAACAATGCATCCATTTAACTGCATGAAAGTTTTCATTGTTAAGTGTCCGTAAAACTTTCATTTATAAATAATTGTGGAAAAAATTGAATTTGTATGAATTCTTTGCAACACAGCGTTTGTTTAAAAACTTTGTAAAATTCTTTGAAACCCTTTACAATTTCTTTATACTCGATGTACAGGTTAAAATTCTGTTTTTAGTGAACTCAAGAAACTGTATGTATACGAATTGTAAACTTTTTAACGTTGTTATGTATCCCCATGTTCTCGATGATGCTTTAAAATCTTCTCTTGTTATTATTATTAACTCTGATGAAGTAGCCAATTTATACTCCTGGCTACGCGCCTGTTGATGAGATCAAGTTTTTTTAAGTCTTTCTTATGCCTATGACAGATTTAAATTTATTTACAACGATGGTGCCTCCAACAACTGCAATTACAGCTTCGCTGTACGGTCAGTCAGACCGGGCTGCTGCATGCTGGTGGTACGTGCATTGCATTTTTATGTGTATTTGCAGATATCTTTAATGTAACATTGTTGTATTCTACTCTGTCTTTACAAACAAGTATGACATTTTTCTTAAAATGAAAATATTTAAACTGCAACCTACCGTAATGCAATTTCTCTGACATTGATTTTGCTTACGTGCATTGCAACTTGTAAAGAAATATTTTACATGAATTGCGTCAAACAGTAGGTACCATGTACCAAGTTCCCTGAGACTGTTAATTTTTCTAAATTTTTTTCACGCACATACATACGTAGTGCATACTTGCATTTTTCATACCTACTGACTGCTATCTTCCATTAGATTAGATTAAATAATAATATTGTACAATATTCCTTTAGCAAACCCATGCACCATCCATACCATACCATGCATACTCTGCATATGTAGGTACTGTGAAGATACTATGTAGATATTTAATTATCAACTCTTGTTTACAGGTAATGAAGACGTCATAAACCCATATTATAGTATTTGAATCGTGTCATACTTGTTTGTGAAAAAATTTAATTCTCACAGAATGTCTTCAGCCATATATCACATAGCATATATTCCTCATGTGTTATACCTGCATTCATTGTTTTGATATTTTTTGCTAGTTTCTGCAATTTCAATAAGTTCCTCTTTGTATGAGCACTGAGATAAATTAACTCTTGTGTTGTATGCTTCTAATTGCAATTATGTTCTTAACTACTATTTATTATACTTCAGATTTATCTGTAACATCGTGAGAGTTTTCGCTTTGTAATGTAAAACAATTCAATGTGACGCACATTACTGTGTTAGCTGCGTCTCTGTATTTCATGATGAACATGATCATGGAATACAGATATTGTAGCTCATAAAATGCTGAATGCTCTAAAAATTCTAAGCCTACTTAATAAGTCTAGTAATTAAAATGCTTCTTTCATTGTTGTCTACTATGTACAGTGTACAGTGCGCGGCTATTTTATTTAATAATAGGTAGAAATGAATGAAAATATCCAATTAATAGAATTTTTGGAATTTAAGAAAAGATTAAAATTTTGATGGAAGGTAAAATATTATTGTCAACAATTACATATTATGCAATTTAGGATAAATATTTGCACAGGTTACTCTGTTCTGAACTTTCTGCACAAAACACCTGGAACTTTGCCTAACGTCAATTGCTGAGGTTCAAGTTGTGTTGTGTTTAGTCTTCAAGGTCGTATACATAATTTGATTTCGGGTCACAACGCTAAAAGACGCAAAAAACGTCTTTTTGGATGACATATTATCATATTACACAATATCAATCTAGTTAATGTAAGTTTGAAATTTTAGGGGCAGGAAATCTGTATACGTCCTTGCAGCA
>JAQFYB010005975.1:0-13034 GCA_034694085.1 Pogonognathellus longicornis | reverse complement strand
GAATGCATTGATATTCCAGTTTAGATTTGGCTGGAGTAGTTTTTGCGTTCAATATATTTATTGTACTTTGTACTCGTTTAAAGGTAAACAGTGTAGTACGTGAGGGATGATTGTGATTCTTGCCTGGTGCTCGTTTCGTCTTCTTTTGGTTTGCTTCGGAAGGGTTTCTGGTGTGATGTGATGTGATGCAAGAAAACGGACTGAGTTGAATAAAATGGATCGGTTGTGCTTTGTTGCCTTTACATCCATCGTCTCTCACACACGTTCTTCACCAAACCAGTCCCTATACTTTCTATAGGTACACTCAGATGAAGTAAACGGGTTTCGCCAAGGAAATTGGAATGGAATGCGTGTTGTTGATACGCGACTTAAACACAATACAAGAAGACCCTTGCACTACACTTCCAATTGTATTATACATAGGTACTTATACCTCTCTATCTTTATCTATGAGAACACTGCTAGTAGAAGAATGTAATAATGCAGCTATGTAAAATTAAATATTCATAACGAATCCTCATAAATGAATTACTTTGCTTACTACATTATGACTTAGGTATATATAAAATATGAGGAATTTACTATTACTTGGATTTAGTATAAAACTTCTAACACAATAATATCATAACTCCTACGAGACATTGAATCGTGGATGGAATTAGATTTCGCAACGACTTCGTTGCTGACGTTCATTTTAGCTGTGCAAGCAGATTTATATGTGGAACACATACACAAGGATTGTAAGTACCTATATAAAGTGCCTATACGTACTCTTTATAAAAACACAATACTTTTCTAGGTATAAACTAATACTATTCGTGTATCGTATACTTATGTCCCTCAATCTGAGGGAGGTATGTTTATAAACACTGTGGTTTGTATAGATGTATTGGAATATTATTTATATTGTAATATTATGTACACTTATTTAACTGTCGGATTCAGTTACTTGGAGATAATGCGGGGCAAGCTACTTTGTACAGAAACTGCTATTCATCTGAAAGTCTGTGGTGAGCAACGAAAGACACAGACACAGATGATCTCATTGGATGAATTGAGAGAAAGAGAGAGAGAGCGGGGGATGTTATTGATTTATTCATTTTGCTTGATCTTCATTTTGTTCGTTGACTTGCACCAATTCTCTGTGTGACTTTTCTCCAACAAGACGAGGACGAGACTTGTGAAAGCAATTCTTGTCCACGATGGATGAGAATGTAAATACTTAAACAGAATTTCAGATTGAATCAAATCAAAACCCACACGAGAATAGTCTTCTTATACATACATAGATTGAAAGTGTAAAAAGAGTAGGTACTGCGTATACTTATGTACATTGCAAGACGAAGAAGTTAAAATTTAACGTGGAGAGCACAGTACAAGTACATCAGGACAAGTACATACAACTGAAGAACGGAAGGGAAAGTGAATACTCAATTCCACTTTAAATCTTTCTCAAGTTTCACTTGTCTGTGTACACAGAAAACTTGGCTATTGCCTTCTACTTGAAGTAACAACTCTCTCTTTCTATTTTACTTCATTTTACTCACAGTTTAGATACCTTACCAAATACAACTTGATTTTTCATTTGCTGTAGTACTCTTGGTAGAAGCTGGAAGGTTTATTTCGTCCAACCGAAAACTAAACCAACCTTCCACTTCCAAGATCCATCGTCATTTTCAAGTCCCTTTTGTGGCTGTGGCCTGTATACATTATGTGTTTTAGCCATAAAGATAACTCACAGACATGCTGAACCTAAATTTTATTAGACTAAAGATTTCTTAAGGCAATATTATATGTGTGTGTATATACATACTTATAAATTCTAAGTACTACTGAAAAATTTCCAAGGAAAACTGAAAAAAATGGTGGTAAAGAGTCAAAAGTTTTGTTAAGGGCACATAAGTGTACTAGTCCTTATCTATCGTTTCCTTATAAATATTACATCCTGTTTGTAGTATGTAGGTGAGGCATTTGGAATTTTTCTTGGAAATAATATAGCGTTTTCTTTTGCACACTAGTATGTGTTCAAATACTGCTTGGCATGATACGATACGTGTGAACGTACGTGTGTTAACTATGGGGAAAGTGGGGTAGTTGTAGAACTATAAGCATTATGAAGGCATTTCACAAGGGCTTTATCGATTTTAAACTTGCCTTTGTGTAAAATAGCAAATATCTTCCACTACAAGAAAAGCATTTCATGGAGAGTCCCTTGCTCTGCTTTTCTCGAGGCATTTCTCTCCTACGAGAACATACACTACACTACTGTACATAATTTTCAATGTGAGGAATTGCTAACGAAGCCAAAGTGGGAAAAACGATCATTTTGCATTGTGAGTAGCTACCCAAGGCTTCTTTATAAGATTTACACTACAAAAGTCGTAGGCAATGCAAAGCACAAGCCACCAACTTTATAGCAGTTCTTCAATGAGCTCTTATTGTTCGATTTCCCAATCCATGAGGAAACGAGACGAGATCAGCAAAAATCTTTTTACACTTACGACAACAGGAGAAGTCCATGATTCTGTAGTAGGACATTGCTCTCTTGTAACTTTCTAAGCTTCAACTTACTTATACAATACAGAATAGTTCTTTTTCTGTTTTATTATCAGTGTCTCCAGGTTTCTAGTATGTGCACTGTACAGTGTGTGTACAGTGTAGTGTGTTTGTTTGTGTGTGTGGGTATTGAGAGGGCATGACGTGACAAAGTATTATTTATGTACACAGCAGGGTACATACGGAACTCTATTGTGTTGTTCTCTTTGTGAGTTGCACACTTGCAAAAGGATGTGTAGCCATCTAAAGAGCGATTATTCTCAAAATCCACTGATTTTATTTCGGTTTTGTCCCTTTGTCCTGTAAATTCCCAATGGATGTCTGCAGTGTATTTATACTGCGATTGGGTAGCCTTTCCTGATGATGGCTAAGCTGACATAATCCATTAATCCCTTTATAAGGCCGTTGCAGATGGATGCCAAATTAAGATACGTGTCCTCATACAATTTAATCGAATTGTGCGAGCTCTCTCTCTCTGTGGTTTCCTATACAGTTGACATGTGTGTCTTATATTTATACTCCAACATATAGGTTCACCCCTATTTGTATTTTACAGATCGAGAGACACTAACAACACATTGTTTCGTCATATATCTTCATACATTCATATGTGTCATGTATAGCCCTAAGTCTTTTGTTACTTTCTTCAACCTCAACTCAACACAATCACAATTCAATACTATACATCATAATATTACGGTGCTACACTACAACTAGTCGGGTAAAATGCTCAAAAACTACCACATCAGTGTCTCAACACTGTATTATTGCGCATTTCATGGACACAACAAATATATACAACAGTTTCCCACTTGCCTTAGTATTTTGGTATTCTATTACAAGTACAGGCATTATACTATCCATGTAGAGATACTTAATCCTTTTACATGACAGAAAATTGTAGTACCTAAATGGGCAGCGACCTATAGTAGTTTATTGCTGATTGTTAATAGTAGATTTATAGGACCTTGTAAAAAGCAGACTGTTCCAAGAATTTTATCGTCTCTTTGATTACATTGCAAACTAATTCAACAGCCTTTGCATTAGCCCTTCATTGAATTGTTGATGATTTTTTACTTTCTGCACTCTGAGCTCTTGGCTGTTTGATTGGGATAGTTTCCCAGAATCCTGTCGAGTACAATGAAAATGTCAGTGTCTGTGCTTATGAACGTACGAGTAGTGTTTGTAACCGGATATTACTACTATTACTATAAGTAGGCATACAATTAAATGAACAAAAGCAATAGGCTTAACATGTTTATTTGTGTATGCACTTTGTATGTGTTCAAAAGAAAGTCGGGGCGAGAGCGAGAAAGCAATACCATACAAGATGAAAGAAATAAGGAAGGGAAAACTGTCAAGGAAGATCGTAGCGTAAATCCGATGTGACAATGAATGACGATACATACACAGACACACATACTTTGGAATGTTCCTCCTACCAGTCTACATACAAACACTGTATTTATTTTAAAACCCGGGTGTTCATGCAGCCTACGTACAGGAAATGAGAAAAATACATATTAGCTGTATAAGTAGTAGGCATTTAGTATAGCGACAAATTGGTTGGTTGGTTATTTCGCCCTTTCCCTGTACTTTTCTAATTCTACTAAAGATGGGATGCGATGGACAAAAGGGCAAGTTAAAATATACTCTATGTATGTCTATAGCTAATACACTATGGTAGGTCTGCTATTAAATACTATTAGTAAAGTGTTACAATTTGAGATGGACTTTGCATAGTATAAAGTGTACTTTGTGTGTACCACTTGCTAAGTAACGTTGGTTGCTTTTGCTGTGGCCCGCTTTCAGCGAGAGTCAGAGTTGTAAAGTTTATTGCCAGGGATCCGTATATTAGTTGTGTAGGTTATGCAGGACAGGACACTATAAGTATAGAAATGTATGTTTGAAATGTGTATGGGCATTACATTGTGCTGTGAAACTGGTGGAATAGTGGGCAAAAGAGTGAGAAGACATAGTGTGGAGTGTATAGTACAATTAGTGGCGAAAGGGTTTCTTTCGCAATCATGTATAAAGGATTGAAGGAGGACGACAGGACATGGAAGAAGTGAGTTGGTTGATTCTGATTGTAGAGAAAAGAGGAAAGTTGGCTGGAACGAACCCAAGATAATTAAATCATTTAATGCTTTCGTTACAAACGACGGAGCAAAAACCAAATGGTACTAGGCAGCCTACTAAAATGTACATCATGTATGCATTGTAGCTCAGTTCGAGTGTGGATTTTATGTTTTAATGGAGATGCTACTAGTCACTAGTACAAATTGTAAATACTGTGTGATACGAAATATAGGGAGTGTAGAAAGTGTGTACAATAAGTATAGGTACATTGTATGCATGTGTAAAAATATAGTCGCGCAAGTATATGAAGTCATCCTAGTCATAGGACAATATTAGAATATAGAGAGGCTGAGAGTATTATGACGAGGATAAGGATGCCAGACACAAACACAGATCGACCAGCAGTTTTGCAAGCAGTGCATGTACAGATAGAGACTATAGGGACAGACAAAGTACAGTATAATACAATCAAATGAAATTTGTCTGGCTGTGAACAAACAAAGCAAAATGACGAGAATGGTTTTGGGCTGGCTTTGTTTTCATAGGCTAGTATAAAGCTGCTGGGAGCTGTGTGTATTCCTGAGAACATTAGCAACTCTGTATTTATTCATGCTTTCAATGTAATTATAATTACTGTTTTTTAGTTATCCTGTGCAAATTTCTGGTTTTGGTTTACTGCTTTTAGGTTTGTCTACCTTTTACGATACAAACCACGACTAGCATTAACTAACACGCATAAAATCACAGGCTGTCCAATATGGTATTTCCAGGAATAATTCTCATTCATTGTCCACAGACTTTGTCCGTAGTCTCCCTAGACTATATTGCATAAGGAGGTTTTCCTATATTCACTATAGGGGTACATATCATAGCCGTATTCAGGGGGTGGGCAAGTGGGCAATTGCCTCCCCCGAAATCCCAAAAAAGAGGTTATTTAGGTTCTTTTTTGCGCATTTTGCCCTCCCCGAAATCGACTTTTGGATACGGCCGTGGTACATTTATACTATATAGGTAGTTTAATATATCTGTAAGAGGATGGATTGCGTTTTGTACACTTTTAGATACTGATGAAGATAGTGTAGGAGATAGTAATGTTGTATGTGTATGGTGGTGTCGTTTGTTGTAAAATTCTTAGGTTTTGAGTGTATTGTGTGTTCAGTAATAATATTTGCATGCTAATGGCAGAAACAAATGACTAGATGACATGTCCTCCAGAAAAAGATCCTTGTTTCAAAAGTTATTCTCCTGTTTCCATTTCATCCTACCACTACAATACCACTGCAGTCTTTTAGTTCAAAGATTGTTTGCATTGGGCTGGTGGATTGTGGTAGGATGAGGAAATATGGAAATTATTGTGTACACTGGGTTAGAAACAGTTGTAAATACTAAAAGGACAATGCCAGACGGTAATAACGTGACTTTTAATGTTTTCCATTATACGTTTCCTTTATGAATCTGTGGCCATATTTTTCCTTGCTCTGTGTAGCATAATACTACTTGAACTTAAAAGCTACGGAAATTGCTATCATCTTTTTGTCAGTGGAAAAAGTAATTTTCCCAAGTAGTAGTATTTATATTTTAGAGCAATGATCTTGGTCTGCAAAAAATGTTATTATTACTTTTATCATCTATAACCTTATCTTTAGTTTACAGTGTATTAAGAAAGTCACAACTTTCACTGTAGTGTGTAGACATAGGCAAATAGTGCATCTATTTCTGTGTTACTGCAGTCTGGAAGTCTTGATATGCTTTAGTAGTTTTAGTATCCAAAAAAATTGTAAACATTTTTGGCAACGCAATTTTAGCAATTAAACAATTTTGGCATGCGTTTTACGTGTAACTATACGTAAGTAATAGAAATGATCTAATTAGAAATATGAACCATCAAAAGTAATGTAATTTACTCTAGTAGCTTTTACGTTTACTGCAATGCATTTAAAAAGTTTGCGAATTCTACGGTATCATAAAAGCAAAATAAAGAAATTCAGTTTTTATTTATTGTGTCAAGTTATACTTACTACTACGTGTAGACGATATATAGATGTTTTTATACGTTTTGGAATTAAAAGTGCGAACAAAATGTCAAATGCAGTAAAAGCAAAGTGTTACTGTCTATCCAACTTCTTCTTTTTGATTAGGTATTGTAACATTTGCAGCAATTTAGCTTAATGTTTACAGTAGTACTGTAGTAATGATTTTAAGTGTAAAAAGAGCATTATCCCTGATTGTGAATTTATGGAAATTTATTACTGCAAGCATATAAAAGGAAGATCCGCTGCATACATATGATTGCTGTGTAAAACGGAATTCACGTAAGACTAAAGGATTCGTTGTTGTTGATTTTTGAATAAAAGTGTGCATGAAATGTTTATTTCAGTTGCGGTTTACAGTATACGACTCATGGAATACTTTCTTCTTGCATTATACATCATGCTTAAATGGGTTTTTCTCAATGTCTATTACAGTACAGGTACTACATACTACAAGGTGAACAATGAACAACACACATTCACATACTAGAGTGAAAGTAATGATGAACTCTGTCTCTGGGGTACCTTTTACACTTTGTAATTTAGTAATAAAGGGAAACGAGCGTTTTGCTTGGTTTCCTATTTCATTTAGTAGCAAATAATGTAATAGCCGAAAAACACATTGTATTCTCTGTGTATCTCTCTAGAATGGATTCCTGACAAGTATTCACCATTCACACCATGAATGGTTTTACATTGTTCTCTAATGCACAAACAGGTATTGTTTTCTTGTTGGTTTATTGTGCATCATTGGGTTGTTAAAATACTCACCATGACACAATACGTGTTGTAAATGTAAGTATTTCAAGGTGAAATATTTGAGCCCACACCGGATTTCATATCTCTCCCCCTATTTGTATATCAACGATGCAAAAGCAGATACGAAAACCTAAACCATACATTTAGTTTCTTATTGCCATTTATTTTCCCTTCCTATCTGATGGTTTACTTTACCATTCACACTACTAGAGCAAGTACAGACACAAAGTATTTTAGAATACAAATTAACGTTACGGATTTTGCCTTTGTTTGTTTGTGCAGTCTTTGGTCTTAACAATGTTAAAATTACATTTCCTTGCTCTTTGAAAGAACAAAACTCACACGTGTGTGACCATAAAGGATGGGTGCATTGCATCGTTTAACAAACTACTGAACTATTACTAACAAATTTTCAAACAAATTTTATTTCAAGGTTAAACTTTGTATAGAGTCTAGCCTTCATATTGAACGTCAGGAGTGGACTAGGTAGTTTTCTTTATCCTCCTTGTGTGTCTGTGTTTTAGTAAGTAGTATATAGGTACACATTATGGAGTTTGCATGTACATTTATGAGTATGAATGTTCTATGTACTATCGTTACTTTTCTGTCTGTCTAAAGTTAATTACACAAGTTCAACTTAACTTTCACTGCATACATACTGTGTGAAACAAGTACCTTCCATGTTCTTGCTAAGACGATTGTGTCTGTAGATTACATTTATTTCTAATCTAGTCATTGATCAGCTCTGTTGAAGGTTCCTGTGTAACAGTTGCTAGCTGAAAGCAAATCTGTTTTGCATAAAAAGTGACCTTTGCAGTTAAAGTTGCAGATTAAGTAAATACCTTGAATTTTTCTCTCTGGAGGACATTTTAGTATATAAAGAGCTATATTACAGCCACCAGACCATTACAATTTGCACGTGCATAGTAGGTATGTATATACAGTAGCTTCAAAGCTGTCCAAATGCAAAAATTGTTCCTGTAGTCTCTGTGTCTGTTTAAAGTAAGGATGAAATAGAATTTTAACGAATTACTATTTCTCTCGAGGATAAGAGTCACTATTGTTTCAGGCTTGGCAAAGGATTTCCGTGCAACTAGATTCATTCACAGCCATCCATGCTCGCCCGTGTAAATTTACTTTCCGCTATGTTTTGCTTATGTTTCGCCCATGCAATCTTCTTGGTTAGTGCATTACCACACACAGAATATATAGTCATAACTAAAACTTTGCATACTAAGCTTGTATCTAATATATACCTACCCGTAGGTATTTTAAGCTTGTAATATATTTCACATAGTATGTGTATCTTGTGATGCATTTTATATACTGCAGGCAATATTATATACTTTGAAGTCAAGTCTAAGTCAAGTAAGTTTAAGGAATACATACAGAACAATGTATATATACCTAGGTAGATAGGATGAGTGTATTTATGAATTCTACAGTGCTACTACACCTTAGCCATTTTCTTGATGAGATGGTTGGAGTAAAGACTCTGCCAACCATCTAGTACTTACTGGTGCTATTCCATTCATTCTTAGTGTGTGTCGTTGGTTTCTTGTGTGGAAACCTCGAGACCTAAAGGGCAACATTGAAAGAGTCGCTCGTTTTTCGGTATAAAGATTATCGTCAGAGAGATACTTTTATAGAGAAAGACTCAAGCCAAGCCAAATGGAAACGGAACTAATCTCAAAAGGAAGTTTGAGAGTAGTTGAAAAAGATTGAGACTCTGCTCCTCCTCTCCCACCCACCACTGGAATTGCAGCCGAGAAAATTAGCTAATTTGTCAGAAAGTTCGGGTTGAGTAGACAGACCGATTTTGTATCCAAGGACCCACACGACTTGCTAAGTGTACACTGTACTAATGTTACTCATTCATGTATCCACAACCTACACATACTATGTACATGCGCATCCTGTAACAGTATTTCTGTTTGTACACGTGTACATTCATGCTGAGATTTAAGTTTATTTATATTTGCCAAATATGAACTACCTGTACAGAATATTCAACTGCTTAGTAAAAACAAGAATCTTAACCTTACACCATGCATCTCTAATGAAAATGATACAGCAACCAAAATTGTAACTTCCGCTGTGTGCATATCATGTAATATGAAATGGTTTCTCACTCAGGCACAGTCAGTATGAATTCTTTAAATTAGTTCTTAAACTATTAACTTTAGTCTAACAACCTAGGATCAACAATTGTATTTAATTTGCCATGACATGCCTTGGTAAACTGTTTAACACTTTGACTTAGTATTTCTATAGGTACTTATTTGTATTTGACAATTTATAAGCATAGTGTAAACTTAAATTTCTGTTTATGTAGGTAGGTACTATTGTTATTTAATTGGAAATAGTATAGGGAGAATTAGGCAAGGATCACTGTATTATGCACAAAATTTATTTGAAAACACATTTAGTCGATATCCCAATGCAAGGACACATAAATGCTTGTCAAACGAGAGAGAAAGGATTAAGTATGGATTGGAGTAAAGTATGTGTGGTATACTAAAGTCAACTTGTTATGTTTGTTGTTGTATTTGTGAGACAGGGCTGTCAATAGGATACATTTGTATGGAATGAGATGAGGATTTACTTGTAAAGTAAAGTTGGAGTAGGTATTTGTAAATAGTAGTGGTGTGAAATAATTATTTCAAGAAGTGATTTGAGCATAGTATACATAGCAAGTTGAAGTAGAGGGAGGAGGGGGAGGGGAGTTGTAGAATCTCGAGTAGCATAAAGAGCCAAAAGTAAATTGAGAAAGTTTAAACGCATTCATCTTCTTCGTTTTGTATGGATGCTTCTGCTTTCTCTGGTATTTAGTTCATGACTGACTCAATGTTTGAGTGTATGTAGTTATAGTGTGTGTTTTATAGAGATTAACATTAACCTAGGCAGTAATAGTACGTGTTGTACATAATGCTGTATGTATTATGTATGTATGTGTTTTGTGTGTGAATCGCATTTGACCCGATTCAATCATCTTTGTTCCGTTGAGTCTCTGGAGCCTTCCTTTCTGTCGCCACATTCTGCGCTGTATACACACACCGATATTTAACAAGTAATTGGAATGAAGCGAAATTAATGGAATTCGACCAATTCCACATGTTTGCTGTGGCTGTGCATAGGTATGCATTATTCAGGGTTAGAGTATATCCGTTTAGCTTTAGTATCCGTGTTTGTGTTTGTATCTCTCTGCTAAATGTAACTTGGCTAAATAATTATTTGTTTTAAAGCATTAAGGTATATGTCCTTTCGGTTTAGTGCTATAAACAAGAATAGACAGAATTAAATTTCCGTAGAAAGGAAGGAAGTAAATAATTGCAACGAAAATCTCATCGGGTTTCCATTGCTCTCTCTCTCAGTATGGAGTCTGGGTTAAATGTAAATCAAAATGACAACTTCCGACTGAATCGCATAAATACTAATACGTTAAAGTTCACAGGAATCAAATAGGTCGTTGAACATTAATCATTTTATTGAAATCCTGTTTTACGTATTATTCTAAATCTGAGTTGTGTGTTGAGCCAAAATCATACAGTCGTTACTGCAAGCATTTCACTTTATTAGATCCCTATTCATGATGTAGATGTCCAGATCCAGGTATATAAATTTTAATACATAATTTCTGTATGATAATCCTAAAATTTAGATTTTGTGGATACAATGCAGTAATGTTCGCTTTTCTTTACAATATTCGATCATTACTTATTTACGTCTTATTTACGATAGTTTATTGTAAAACAAAAACTCTTTCTTGTAATTGTTATAGATTCTGTCGTATTTTCAGCAACATTGCATTCATTGCCAAAATATATTTGAAAAACACTTTATTTATAACTTTTAGACTTTTGAAACTTTTTCTAGGACAAAAAATAATGTTTACTGTAACATTCATGTAGATATTTCTATCTCTGCAATGGTAAATAATAATATCTTCATGGAATTGCAATATTTACTTGCATATTGTGTCTGTTGCAATTACAAAGGAGGTATACAGTGTCTGTCAATCCATGTATATAGTCTACATACTAAATAATATTTCATTTGGATGAGTTGTAGCTTTAATTACATAGATACTAGATTGTATACACACATACTCTTAATTGACACAGATCCATTGATTTAATAAACCATTGATTTAATCACGAGATGGAAAGATGCAAATTGTGTAGGTGTAGTTAATTAATGCTTGTGTCGGAAATTCGATTGAAACTAACTCTAGTAGACACTAATTAATCAGAATGCAGTACAATTGCTGTATACTAGTAGTATACCTAACACAAATAAGCAATTTAGATAAATATTAAATTGTACTTCCAGATAATATCTACCTACATGTGGGGTGATAAGGATGAGAATAATAAAGATATGAAAGTAATGTTTATAGCTACTATTATTAACATCATATGGCAAATATCATAAAATGATAGTTCCTGTCTCACCTACGTATAAATTAATGCTATTACTTGGGGGCTTGGGAGTGGTTTACAGCTTGATGACGTGTTTTGGGTACCTAGTACCTACTGACAACTATGGATTTTGACGATATATAACGAGAAATGAGATTACTGTTAATTTGAGTTAATACTGCTCTATATTATTACTATTATGTTTAGCTACATTGATATACCTGGGAGATGTGTCTAACACATTGAAGTAGTAATGACTATATTTTAGAAATGAAAAGGATGCAGTACGTACGGAAACGTATATGAAGTTTAGAGAGCGAAAGAAAGAATCATGATTTGATTGAATGGTAATGGAAGCCCTATTGACTGGAGAATGAATTGAGGATGGAAAAGAGCCCCATTGTCGACATTGACCACTTGATTAATGTGCTCAGTCGTATGAGCCCAGTGTAATGTACGTATAATGGTGATGTGATTTAATATTATATGAACTGTGTAATTTATCTCAAAGAAAATAATTTATTTTCCCTTTCAAGGATTTTGACATTTGTTACATAATAGATGGTAGCCGGTAATAGTCAGAGAAGGCTAGTAATACCTTTATGAGTGTAAGTGTATCTCGAACATATTTCTATTTCTGTAGCGTATATTTTACTCGGGTGAAAGGATAATTGTATTAAAAACTAAATTATTACCTTACTATTATTACATGGTGCACTGTAGACAGTATGTGTAAGGAACAAAGAGTATAGTTAAGAGTACAGGACAAAGAAAAAAGAAAATTATTTCATTGCTTTCTCTCTGTGGGCTTCAGCATGGAATTGAATCATACATCAAAAACAAACTCAAAACTCCAATGAAAAACATGACCCATGAAACTTCAAATTGATCCCTTTTGTTCAAATATCAATATTATCATACCGTTAACCGTAAAGCTAAAATTTGCAATATTTTGTTAGGTCAATATAAGCTGTAGATTCGATAGAAGCTTCCGATAATTTAAATGTTTTCATAAGTAGAATTTCTTTTCAAATTTCTTTTTTATTATTATTGTGCCTGTCTTTTCATTGGTCGTTGTTTTTTGATAGTATTACAAAGAAATCAATCCAATTAATCTGTAATAATAGAATTTCCAACAAAAGAAACGTGCACACAAAAGCAAAAACAAATGACTGTCAGTGCTTTGGAG
>JAQFYB010005974.1:0-13035 GCA_034694085.1 Pogonognathellus longicornis | reverse complement strand
GGGTATTATTTACATGATATTTAAATAAAAATCTGGGTTCCTGAGGTGGCACAAGGTCAAATTCGTGACCTTAATTATTTTCACAAAAGTACACAAAATAGAGATGAGAATGAATCAATGAAAGCGAAACAGTAGGTCTAATAACGATATGAGTTTAGCTCTCAAATCCCATCTCAACTTTGAGACTCCTTGTTTTTACGGGGTGAACAGCGAAATATGACTAAGGGAAAAACCGTTGAGACGGCTTGAGGCTTCTCGTATGTATGTGAAACGTGCGAGTCTTAACCCATCTCAGAGACGCGCACTTTTCAAATATATGTATATCCATAACTCGATTATAATTGTGTATCAGTAAGTATCGGTAATAATTGAATAATAAGTGATTAAATTTAACATTAGTCATAATTTACTAGACATGGTAGGCTATATAATATAGCCACTAATGTCTAATAATTTATTTACGGCAATAGCAAGTGCAATCCGATAAAATTGTATAATTTCAGCTCACTGTAAACAAAACACAGATGCATGCCTAACACACGTGTGTGTTTGCCTGCGCTTTGCGTTCATCGTCCGATATTTTGAAAACTATAGAAGATAATTGGGGTTGGTCAGTAACAAAGTTTTAGGACTTGTTTTTGTCTTTCGAATGATGTAAATAACACTTCTCTAGGTGTTACAGTTTTGAAACACCATTCAATTTAGAAAATCAACTTTTTGTGTTGACATTATCGGAAGTGGGGGACTGTGTTGAATGGCCGACTATGTCAACACAAAAAAGTTGATTTTCTAAATTGAATGGTGTTTCAAAACTGTAACACCTAGAGAAGTGTTATTTACAATCATTCGAAAGACAAAAACATTTCCTAAAACTTTGTCGCCGATCAACGGATGACGGAGGCAAACACGTGTGTTTTGGGCCGCTGTGTTTTTCAGTCGCCTCTAATCACCTTACCTATTACACAAATGTTCAATTATCTCATTTATTGTTTTTGTTCATAGATAAGAATGGAAGCCCCTCCTGGAATGGATCCCGACTGTCAACTATTCCTTGGTGATGCCGACAGAACTTCTCTGTCTTTTGCAAACCGAATATGGAGTCCCGGAGCATCAGCTGTTTTGGGGTTTGGTTATGGAATGTTCAGCAATGGATGGCATAGACGACCCCTATTTAGTGGTGCTCATAAATTTGTACTTTATACCCTCATTGGAGCAGCTTGTGGAGAAGGACTTTATCGACTCAAACATAAAATCTACGGAGAGAAAGATCTACAATACTACCACTATATGACTTTACACCCGGAGGATTTTCAAGCACCCGAAAAAGTCAAATATAAGGACTTCCTAACGACTTGGACGCCGATTCGATAAATTGCCAGTTTTCTCTCTGAATATCAATACCACGAAACAATACTGCGTCCGTAAAGGAGTATCGTAAATACACACACCTGTCGGATGTCAGCGAAACATTACTCCAAATTCGTTAATTTTCTTCCGGATCCGGATGTTCTTGAACTGCCATCATATTGTATGTAATTTTTTCAGTGTCCATGTGGACTCTAGCACAATTGAAGTTTCGTATAATAAAATATTGGGACTCTAACTATTTAGTTGTAAAAGCGAATGAATAAACTAGAAGTATAACCTGTATATAATGAGAATGTATATAATATTGATTTGACTTAACTATAAAATTCCTACTCATGAGAACAATACCGTATTCTGAAATCAATTTAGGGGAGGGGGGGGGGCAAAATCCTAATACTATGATTAAGAGGCATTAATATGTATATCTTTAATTGCACGAAGCACGAAAAATTGTGAGCACTGGCAAAATAAACCCAAGGGATAAAAATCCCATTTAAAACGGGAGTAGTTACTAGTTAGTAATACCGATAGTTCATCAAGTAGAAAAGTCAACATATTAAACTGTTTTATGCGAAAAATTGACCCACGATCCCAAAGTAATTTGTTCTAATCCGACCCAGTTCAATATTAACCCTTAGGTTAGGGTTAATGTTTCTATTATAGTTAGGCAGGTAGGTTTTATCATATTAAGGAGGACACATTTTCAATGTATTAAAGTATTTTTACAAAATTCATTTTATTATAAGTTCAAACCGATCAATCATTACATTATTAGGCTGTCTAAGTCTGAGATAAACATCTATTTCATTGTATTTATGCATTTAATTTGGTAATGAATTGTCATCAGCCACCTTCTTGGCAAATATTTAATTTCACTAATTACACTAAATACGAATTATATCACGTTAAGATTATTAAAATATCAATTATCAACTATGAAGACAAAATAATTCCAAAAATAATTGTTCAGGTCATGTAAAACTGAAGTATGGTTATTAGTTACGCCAATTGGCTGGACTGGGAGGACGACGGTTCCGTCTGTAATCATTTCGACCTTGACTGTTATTGTTCCCGATTCCTGAGTAATAATTTCCGCGAGATACTTCTCGAACGCTACTAGCATCATAAACATGTTCGGAACGTGGACGACGTCGAGAATTATTCCTTGCTATTACGGCAATGATTTCATCTTCCAAAATTTTTAATGTGTTCGATGTTAAGGAATCACCAGCTTTTTGTACTAATTCATGAATAGCGTGTTGCACTTCCCACAAGCGCATTAATGCTGGAGACCAATGGTAGCGACTTTTTATTTTGCGAAAATTCTGTAAAATATAAACAATAAAGCATAAAGACGACTTTTACATATGAAGATGTACCCAATAAATTAGGCTCATGTCAAATAAATTACATAGGCAACGTTACCTGAAATTCTGTTTGTCGGTAATTGTGGGCAATACCGTCTTTGTTTTGTAAAGAAGGATAAATTGATATCCATGTCTGAATTGCTTTGTTCTTTTCTTCTTTCATGAAGAAATAACAACCGTGCAAAAATTTGAACGCTGTGCATTGCTTTTCATTCCATGTCCACTCACTCTCCCACACAGTTTTAAAAGCCTTGTCAAGTTGCTCCGTGTTTTCTAATGGGGACTGAAGTAAGGATGGAAGTAAGTCCATCCAAGCTGAGAAATTGTTTGGATGAAGCTCCACAGCCTTTTGAAAAAAACTAATAGCTTCTTCCATGTCATTATCCTAGGAAAAATTTAATCCTATTTTATTATTTCCTATCACTATGTGTCTATTCCACACTATGTTAAAAAACTTGCCCCAAGTAAATATAAGGTCCCCATCTTATGATTGGCCTTGCTATTTCTGGGTCTCATCCGTAGCGAAAATGTCATGAATATCATAGATATTTCGTAGTTGCGGTATTCACGTGGTAAAGATGATGAAAATATTTCAGAGTATCTTGTATATTCAGGAAAACGGAATACAGGATATCGGCTCAATGCATCTCTGAAATAAAAATCATCATGGGGTATACAATAACTTGAATAGGTACTTGAAAGATTTAAATATGGCTAAGAAATGTTAACATATAAAACAATACATTATTACTAGGCTTTGTTTAGTATAATACAAATATGATATT
This sequence comes from Pogonognathellus longicornis, assembly GCA_034694085.1. Taxonomy (NCBI): domain Eukaryota; kingdom Metazoa; phylum Arthropoda; class Collembola; order Entomobryomorpha; family Tomoceridae; genus Pogonognathellus; species Pogonognathellus longicornis. Next base: position 9,515 of record JAQFYB010005974.1, on the reverse strand, counting down.
GAAATTAAGTAAGTATTTGAAAATACAAAAAATACCTAGCTTGCTTTTTGAGATAATTAACAGCGGCTTCGTTTGAATCGAAATGAAGTTGACCGAAATGGAAAGGTGTGTTTGGACATCTTTGCATAAATCTCCAAGATACAACTTCCGCGATGGTTTGACAAAGTCCAGCTTTACACATGGCACTGTCCAATCCACCCACCGACTCAGATAATTCCACCGAAGTAATCGAAGCATTGATTTCTTTTTCGTCTGGAAGTGTATGTGGACCATATAATTCCCTTCGAAGAAAACGACTACGTACGCATAGCACAAAATGCCATGTGAAATTGGTAGGATCCAAAATAGACACCTGAAAAAAAGCAAAAAACAATAAAGCTTGTATTATTCATATTAAATGGGTATAAATATATGTTAGTATTTTTACGGCTTACACATACCATAAAATCCAAATTGTTGTTAGTTAGCATTTAGCAAATATTATAATTATTTTTTGTAAAAAATGAAACAAACGGGTAACCTTTTCCAAAGCGTCTACACCCTCCTGCTTCCGAAGTCCTTTAAATACTGTCAACTCCACAAATTTCCACTTGGCCAAATAAATTATGGCCTTACTTTTATCCGGTAGCTCATCAAACGCGGAAAAGTTTTGTAATTCATGTTCATCCAAACTATTGAGGTCCTCCTGCAGCTTCAAATTAGCTTCCAGACGAACTTTCAAAAAATCAAATCCAGGAACAAAATCTCGTAAGGATCGATCTTGCGATACAAGTAGCTTCAAAAAATTTGTGCAAAGTAATATTTGTGTTTTGGCGATACTGATATCTCCGATTTGGATGTGAATAAATGATTCCATTAGCATCGCCACCGCCTGTTGTATTGCTATTGTGTTGTTGTTATAGCTAATTTCTTCGTCATTGTCATTACAATTTGAAACGTCAGTTTTTTCATCAGATGTTTCATCCTCACCACGGTTTTTAGCGTCTTCGTCATTGGAATTTTGGTCGGAACTTTCATTGCTGTCTTTGGAATTCTTTTCTTCATCTTCATTATCTCTTCCAGTCGAATTCGTACGACGTACACTATTTGAATCGTTGTGTGAATCGGTTGTATCGTCTTTTATTCGACGGATACAATGAAAAAGATCATGTGCCATCCCTGGTATAGATTCTTTCTGTATTTTTGAGAATCCCAGCCATGATATAAAATAATGTTCACATTCTGTCAACATTTCTTTCACTTTCAGTCGTTTAACAAACGGTTCCATATTAATTGCTTCTTCCGTGTAAAGTGTTAGTTTTGTTAGTGTATCACAACAACAACAAGAATCCGAATGTAGATTTCAGATGGGTTTATTTTCTGCAGTAGCCATAACCGTTACAAATTTTCGTCATCAGACGAAGGAAAGTCAAAAGTAGGACGTCTTTGAGTCACTGTCACTCAGTCGATCAGTATTTAAGCTTCAAACTTCTGGTGTCTGGATTCTGAAAATGGCAAAGGATTATCAAATAGTTATCACTCGTAAACACAAATACCATTCAAAAGAATAAACAATTGTTGTAATAATAAATAATGAATTAATTTGGCTACTGAACAATCAATCAGCAATTGATAATGCTGAAAAATGGTAACTTCAAACTTTTAACTTTCTGACTGTTAATCCTCCATACTCCGTCTGCCGTCTGCATTTAATTTAAATAATTTAGATACAAAAAAGTCGAATTGTTTACTTAACGTCCGTATGCTGAAATTTGAGTGATCGATAATTATTATTAGGAAGGTTGAATGTGTTTTTAAAAACTGGCAAACTGGCAACTATCAACTATGCAGAACACACCAAAATCAACAGAAATAGATTTGATGCGACGCGCGAAATAAAGGGGCTCTGATAAAATATGGATGTTTATACAATACAATATTGGGGTCCATTGAGACTTTGCATGCTTTTCAAATGTATTTGTGTGTGACGACATTAGAAATATTAGAATTATGTTCTTTCTCTTCCTCACAAGGCCGGCCTTGCCTAACGGCATAGAATAGAGATGGCGCTGTCGCTGGCGCTCTAATTAGAAGTCCAGAGAAATATTAAGACTGCGTGTCATTTATTGAAACCAATCAGAGAAATGTGACTGTAAACTAATCACAGTATTGTTAGTGTAACCAATCAAAGAAACGTTAGTGTAGTTTGAAGCAACAAAACGCGGTTTCCCATAAAACACAACAGAAAGACCCTATCAGGGAAAGGACTTATACAGTTTAAAGCAACAACCGCGGGATTGCGAGTTCTAGAGGTGTGGTGAGATGATAACGTGTTTTCCAGGCTGGATTAATAGACACGCAATGTAGTTTAAGCCTGCAATTCTATACTACAGATTCATATTCAATGGCCTAACGGCAGACGGGGGGACCGATCATGGCGTCGACGTGGTAATTGATGGCCTGCAAAACTTGCTACTTGTCAGTTCAGTTCAGTAATTATTTATTTAAAACTTATCACTAAAAAACGAAACCTAACTATAGATAGTTCCTGAAATGTGCGAATTCGAGGTAAATTGTGATTTCCATAGCTTTTGACTTAAATTTGAGCAAATTTGGCCAATATTTGCCAAATTTTTTCACGCTGCGCGCGATTTTGTTTCAATTTCCATTGATTCATTGATTTTGACATAAATTTGCGCACCTTTTGCTAAAAAATTTTAGCACTGCGCGTGAAAACTTGACGTATTTAACAAAAGTTTACTCAAGACTCCCCTGTGTGACCTGGATACGCCCTTCAATATAACTTGTAAGGGTAAACTGAGCATAATATTCAATTATGTAATAAAATATAAAACAGGAACTCTGCATAGTGCATACATAAGTTTAATTTAACATAAAAGTCCAGAATTTATTCACATTAATTTACTCATATATGGCTCATACTGACACGCTTTCCTGAAACAGGATCGTAATCTGGGAGGTGCAAAGCAAGGTTTTTTACAGAAAGTAAATAATGGTAGAGCAAAATTTTAATATGAGGAACAATTGAGTGCATACACGCTTTGAATTATGTCCAAACCAACTTAAAACCTAACTTTTATGGTAAAATAAGCTATTTTTTAGATATCAAACGCATTCTGAGGGGTGCACGTGTACCCTATGCACCCCCTCCGGATACGTGCCTGGGAGGTATGTAATGGTATTTTTTTTAATTACCATGGCATTACTTACTACTGTTTCTTGATTCGTACCAAAAAAAGTAGGTACCTAACCTACCTAAAACTTAAAGCCAGTGCAGTGAGTAGAAATTTATTTTGTAAGAAAATAGAATATTAACAAGACATTGACGTCAAATCGTCATTTGATACGAGAGAAAGGTTTGATTTTCATGTAAACGATTCAGATGTTGACTTAAAGTATAATTGTACATAAAAAGAAATGGGAAATACTTGCAACCATCTATTAAATTCAATTGGGTAGCCCATTGGTAAACAACGCTTAAAAAAGTGATTTATTTTAACATTGGTATTCTAAGAAATGCTATACAGACATTTAAATGTGGGAAATGTCATCGTTCAAGTCAATTAAATATATTTTCGTATCTGAGGACACTCTATGGAACTATGTTTATCATACAATTTTCAGGCCTATATGTTTAACAACTAGTTTGAAGTATAAAAAAATACTATAGGTAATAAAGTATAGTGTAGTATTATAAACGGTTGCGGTACAATTAGCACCTAAATAATGATCAAACTACAACTAAGCATTAAGTGAAAAGTACCGCAGATAGAATATTACAGTGCTATAGTTTATACTTTATTATTTATTTTAATGTAGGTATCTAATCATGAAGGGCGTATCCAGGATTTCTCTTTAGGAGAGGCTCGCTAGAAATACATTGCGAAATGTTTTTGTATGAAATATGAACAATTTATCAATTTTTGTATGCGACATCTAATTTTTTGTAAATTGATTTTATTGGATAGGTAAGTCAAAAGCCTTGCACTAGTAATTTTAATTTAGAGACCATTCACAGCAGCAGGCGCGTAGCCAGGAATATAAGTTGAGGGTTGCACAGCACAATTTTCCACAAAATTGATTTCTGGTAGGGTGAAATTCGAATATGAATCCATAATACCCCGTTATATTGGAGTCAATTCGCTCAAAACCAACTTAAAATCATGTAATTTGCGTGTAGAATTTTTGTCCGAGTTTTTGAACTTTCTAGGAAAATGCCTACCTTTTTAGATATTCTATGCATTCTGGGGGTGCACGTGTACCCTTCTTGGCTGCACGCAGAAAAAGAAACGTCAGAAAGTCCAACAAAGAAAATGTACTATATTAAGGTATTAAGAGTTGTGGCATCTGTGGGCCTCTCTGAAGGGCATAGTGTTCATATTATACTACTCAACATTCCATTTGTAGACAGAAAACAATGTTATCGGCAATATTTATTTATTCATTGATGGTGTAACGTAATAATGCCGCAGAATATTTAATAATGGTTTGTATTCTAGTATTTGTTTTTTTGCTACAAGTTGTGGAGAGAAGCACATACCATGCATTTATTTATTGGTTGATGACCTATAATCTTATCATGCTCAACAAAAATATAAATAATAGTGCAACTTTAGAAATCCAGGGGGAGGCTTAAGCGGCTAATCCTCCCCTCGGTATGGCTTTGCTAATCATAGCCATAGCTATAACATTTTCAAAACATGTATTACAAAAAATTACCAAACAAAACAAAAATATATTCACTTGAACAATTCTGATTTTAATAGGTAGCCATCGTTCAGTATGTTAGGAGGACTGCGATGAGTGAAAGAGTATTGCATTTTGTGTTTGTATCTTGGTATTTGAATGCCCCATCCCTAGAAGGTCTAAAACCAAACTTTTTTAGAAAGAAATGGAATATCTACTCTATTTGCGACAAACAATGCATAATGTCAATTATTAGCTAAACTTTCAAATCAAAGCGCAAAGAGCAACTGTTAAGTTTAAGTAATTATATATTTCTTGTTATAATACAAGTCAGCTCAAAATATCTGCTTGAAAATACATAGAATCTCAACAGCGTTTACTTATGCAAGGGTTACTTAAAATTGCATCTATGTCGTCACAATTATTTTCCAAGGTCTCCTTCCCTTCGACAATCAAATTATACGCCTACACAGCCAAATATTGTTCATTGTTTAAACATGCTCCATTCTCATGGAACGATGAAACGAAACTCTTGGAGTTCTCCAACTCTAAATGGAAATATGTTGAATATTTCGTTCTTTTCTGGTTTGTTCAACGAGCAATTTTGGGCGTATCTTTATTGTTCGCACTGCCTTCTGCTAAGGAGATTCTGTTGTCTTTAAGTGCAACGGTCCTCAGCTTCTTTTTTATAACTCTGCACGTTTTCACTATTCGCGAAGGAAAACAAATGGTAAAATATGTCAACAAAGTGCTCAAATTTGAGGAATACATTGATGGATTGCAAGGTAAATTTAATCTTTGTTTTAGTAGCCGATTTGAATTATTAGGTAATATAAAACGAATGCATGGGCTTTTAGTTGTATTGCAAATTAATTAACTTGACAATAATGCGCATCCAAAAATCAATAATTATAAATGTCTATCTTTTGTTTACAGGATCTGTGAATCAAGATAAAAAGGAGACAAGGAATTATTTCATATTAATTCTAATTATATTAGTTACAATATTTCCTTTATCCAGTACTATGTTTTCCTTTTCCCGTCCATGCAGCGACTCTGTAATTGTTTTGCTTTTTGGATCATCTTGCAAAGCACCAAATCCGACGTTTTTACTTTTTTATCGATTATTTCATGCTCATTTTGTATATGGATATTGCACCCTATTTCTCTTTTATATGACAACATTATTCATTACGGTAGAACGTCCCTTATTGCTTCTTCGGAGATTAAGGTAGGCTTAAACAAAGTTAACGTTAAAAAAACATCAGAATATTTATATAATTTACACATTATATGTTTTATAAAGATATTCTGAGTTGAAAAATGTATACATTTTTTAACTTTCTTTGCTTTTTCAATAAAATACAACACTTAAAATGATGTGTAAATATTTTTATGAATTAGTGACCCTGCCAAGCTGAGAAAACTGCGACAGGTACCAAAACAGATCTTCAACATTCAAAGGAGCTTTTCACTCATCTTCAGAATGCACGAACACTACTTCCGCGTCCTCATTAACCCAACCTTCGGTATACTTGTGTACTACAACATTGTGAATGCTCAGTACCATATAGTTACAATGTTGGGTATCCTACCTGGTAAAATATATATTGGTCTTTTAGTTTTGTTATTAGGTATGTACAGTATCGTTTTATTTCTGGTAGGATTGTATGGCAGAGTGCCACAAGCATATGAGAATTTTATAATTGCGTGGAAAAGACAGCTACGAGATACAAATAAATTGGAAAGGAATTTTTTAGTGTCATGTAAGCGTGAAAGAATTATGTGTGGAATGGTACATTTCGGAAAGGCGTCTATCATTATGGTCTTACATTCCTCACTCGATTTAACGGTTACAATGTTACTTTCTTTTGAATAAAGTCATTCTCGTCATCAAAAAATGCACAAAACACGTAATATATATTATAAATACATGTAAGATATCTAGCTCTGTTTTAAACTTAATACATGTAATATTTGAATAGTTAAATAATGTTGTATAATAAATAGTTATAAATCATTAATCTTGTTTACAAATTATTGACGGTAATAATAATATTTATTTAATAATCATTTCAGGGTAATAAATAATGCATCATTAATGATAAATAATAAATGTCTGTAACAATAAAAGAACTAGTTATACTAGTGAATCCCTTTAACTACTCTAGTGATGCTGTGCACCTGGATCGGTTGAATGTGACAGAAGTTAAAAACATTCATATTTAAGGCTGTATTTCCGAATTTCCTAGGTTACAAGAAATGAGCATGAATTTGCTTGCCTATCCGGGTCTGCTGTTGATTGTTGCTACATAATTGTGGACTAAAAATTATTTTAGGATTTTGGGAAAAACTTTTAGAACCCCAATTTTACCACCCTAAAACTACTCTTCAGGGCCTAGGAACCCCTTTTTCCTCTGACATTTTCATCCAGGACCCACCTTGGGGGTGAAATCGAACACATTGAATACCATTTCCTTAAATTTAAATTTTCGCACACATAAAATTCGGAAAAGGGAAAAAGACAAAACAGTTTGCATATTATATCTAGTATGTATTAAAAATAGAATCATTGCGACAGCACTCTTACAGAATTTAAAAACTATGTTTGAAATTTTACCCACTTTCGGTTCGAAATTCGCCAAGCGAATTAAAAGGCGTTTTTCGATTTGTCTCTAGTATGTTCTAAAAATACAACCATCTTGATAGAGTTGCCACAGAATTTATTGAAATTCAAAGCCTTGTTTGACTTAAAATGGGGTTTTTATCCTATAAGGGGAAATGACAGGTATTTGATGTATGTATTGTTAATTACCTACTAGTATATGCTAAAAATTACAAAAGCCACTTATTTTGAAATGTCTCTATTTTGGAAAATAATCGCATTTTTATAAATTCATAAGCCACGTCGTGTATGTCATTCGTACTTTATGCTCAGGCAGCGGCAATCGGAGTTAAACTTTAACACACCAACAAGCCAACAACGGTTGGTCTGGTGACCAACCTATACACCAAAATGTATTAGAGTTTCTCGTTAAACTAGTATGTAATAGGGTGGCGATGGAATATAGCTCTCAAACTTAGGCTTCACTTTGGTATGTTATAAACACAAGAGTGATGTATCTGCTGTACAAGGTTATTCCAATTCGAAATGATCAAATTCACCTTCACTGAATCATGGAACCTTAGAGGGTTCCATGATTCAGGGCCAATGGATTAAGGGCCATGGAACCCTCTAAGGTTCCATGGCAAAACGGTCAGAGCAAAACGGTCAGAGGCATGTGGCTAAAAAGGTCTGAAGACATAACGGTCAGAGCAATACCAGTCAAGATATGGACAAATAAGACAATGCATGTAAAGGTCAAATAATGAAATGCAATGATAAAAATATGAAACAAACTATGCGAACTCTAAGAAACAAATCAATCCCGAATGGGAATATATAGGGAAAGAGAGAATATATAGAGAATTTTAAAACAAAATGTAGATAGGTTCAATATACATCACATTCGACATTAGTTGTTCTTACACCACGATGGCCACCGCACGTATTGCAGAGAGACATTATTTTGAAGGTTATTCCTACGTAAAAAAGTGCATTCTTAAATCCAAGAAATACTGGCGGTGCTCAGAAAGGGACAGTTTACATTGTAGAGCTACTCTAATAGAAGATCAGACGACTTTTAAAATTATAAAAGGAAAATCCGCACATTCACACCCTCCTAATGCATCCTTTTATTAACTGGCTATTTGATGGATACTACATTTAGTCAAATTTACTATTTACGTGTGAAATTCAACTAATTAATTTTAATTATATTATGCACTTCGTTTCATCTTAATACAGTTTATGAATATGTAAAAAATATTTCTACCTCGTTAATATTACACATAATAACGTTAACTCATTAACAGTTCACATAATAATGTTACCGCAATAATAATACACACAATAACGTTATCGCAATAATGATTAAAATTATACTATTAAGGATAAAGTCGGCCCCTCGAAAAGTATCTCATTTTGACTTGTTTGGTTCTGACCTTTATGTCTTTTGACCAATTTCATTTTGACCTGAATTCCTCTGACCTTTCTCGCCACTTTTTTCTGACATGTTTGGCTTGACCGATTCGCCCTGCTACCCTTGGATTATACAGTGAATTACAGTGTGTTGCAGAATGTGTCCCTATCCACTTCACAAATACCCATTTTTTCAAAATTGGGGTATAATTCTGTTATTTTTCTTTTGCAAGATTACAATAGGGACTAATTGTAATAATATAGCAATTACTTGCAAGTAATTACCTCGTCAATTACGGAAAAACTCACTTTGAAATTTTTAACCGGTAAAATCTTTATTTGTTGTTTTAAACAATAACGGGAGTTGCTATGAGTTTGAAAATATGCTCAAGTATTCTCTGAAGATAACTCTACAGATCAATTCCTCAAAATTCTTTTCTAACTTCAAGTGGTTGAAAAACATAAAAATAAATCATTACGCTTTTAAAACATCCCTGTTCCACTTACAAGGATGGTTGTATTTTTAAACAATAGTTTACACTTAACTCTAAAAATCAATCCCTCAAAATTTTTAATTTCGATTTGTAAGTATGTTTAAAACGTGTTCAAAAGTTTAGTATTTCTATTACAATTAGTGAATGCTGTAATGAAAAGAAAATGACAGAATTATACGCAAATTTTGTTTAAAATGTGTATTTGTGAAGTGTAAAGTAGGCGACATTACCTGCAACCAGTGTATCATGGTCTCGGCAGCCTGAAAAACAGCAAACATGCCGGACCACATGAATTTCGTGTGCACGAACGTATT
>JAQFYB010005973.1:0-13035 GCA_034694085.1 Pogonognathellus longicornis | reverse complement strand
TTACGTTTAATAACATGGCTTGAAATATTTAGGGTGAATTAAGAGAATTTTTATTTCGGCAAGTTCGCCAACCGACAACAGCTTCCCCTACATAGACCATGAATGATAGCAAATGTTTCTTCAAGCATTAAATAAGCGTTGCTTGAATAACCAAGAAAATTGTTTTTTCTGGTCAATATCTCATCCTCATGAATCGTCATAGTCATGATTCTTTACAGTGGTCACACTGTAAGTATAAAATAAAATTGTTCTTAAATTGAGTAGTTCATTGATGAAAATACTCAACTTGAGCCTTTTCATTGCCAAATGAATTGCGACATTTTTATAATGTTTACATCCAATAAGAACCAGTCATTCATAATTCTTATTTTTTAAGTATACCATCCATCCTCCATCCCATCGCTTTTTGATGCAAATGTATGTACTTCACCTCATAGGACTCGATTATCTTCGAGTGGTTGATGTTTTACTTGTAAAATGCACGCAATTATTCCACTATGTGGTTGATGACAAGATATAAACCATTTTGTAAATTCATAATTAATTAATTGCTGAATTATATTGAAACCACGTAGGTTGAAACGTGTAAAGTTTTATTAAAAGAAAATGGTGTAAATCTTACCCTCACCGTTGTTGACACTCCCGGCTTTGGTGATGCTGTTGACAATAGTAATTGGTAAGCAGTTTATTTCATTTGAAACTTCTATTTTATATTGAAAAAATTAATCAGTCGAGATGTTATAATTTGTTAATAAATAGCTGGCAACCGGTAATGGATTACATAGAAAATCGTTACGAAGATTTCTTGAATTCAGAATCGCGAGTAAATCGAAAGATCTTGACAGATAGTCGTGTTCACTGCTGCTTATATTTTATTGCTCCATCCGGACATGGACTTAAACCATTGGATATAGAACTAATGAAAAAACTCCACGACAAAGTTAATATCATTCCCGTTCTTGCTAAGGCTGATACTATGACTCCAGAAGAATGCACCCATTTTAAGAAACAGGTATATACAGTACCGGCATTTATAGGAAAAATCAAAATCTGCTACCTGAATATCAAAGTAGACCTGTTGGGTTGACTTTAGTTTTCGAGTAAATTATTTGGTAAATTATTTTCTAAGGTTTTGAATGAAATCGCCCAACACAAGATCAAAATTTATGAATTTCCTGACTGTGATGATGAGGAAGAGAATAAAGTTAACAAAATGATGCGAGATCGTGTACCATTTGCTGTCGTCGGCTCTAATACTGTCCTTGAGGTCGACGGGAAAAAAGTTCGAGGAAGAAAATATCCTTGGGGAACCGTTATCGGTAATTTAAACTTTCAGTTTGGGATAATGGTCTTGGCTATAAAGTTTACTCTCAGGAGTCTATTTCTAATTAGGTTGAGAAATTTAAGGAATCCTTTTTTGTTGAGTTTTCGTAAGATTTAATTTAAAATATTAATACAACAGCACATGCTTTTGTGTGGATTCATTGTATATGTATATCGAAAAGGAATGTTGTGAATTGTGAATCTTTTAAGTTTAACTTGTATATTACCTATTATTATTTAAGACTTAAGACGGGTTGAAACTTTCTACTAGAAAGTGTATTACTTCATGAGATTTCTTTGAAACCTTGAAGTGCTAAGACTGGGTTAGTAACTAATGGATGTTTTTGTTTTACTATCAGTGGAAAATCTTGAACACTGTGACTTTGTCGCGTTGAGAAACATGGTGGTCCGAACACATCTGCAAGATTTAAAAGATGTTACTAATAACGTTCATTATGAAAACTTCCGGTGTCGAAAGCTAGCTGGCTTGGGTCCGGATGGAAAGCCTGTCAAAGGTTTCGACAAGTAAGTCAAGTCATGCATACTAATTTCTCTCGAAAACCTAAGAAACCTCTAATCATCTTCGACTCTTAAAGTTAAAGTATAAATCAATTTGTATTGAAACTAACAACAAAGACATTACTACTAACAAAGTTTCTTTTGTATACTGGAATTTACTGTTCACATTAGCTAATTGGTGGCGCCTGCCATCTTAAGTGCAACTTTTTCTTTAAACTTGAAGACTAATGTCTTTCCTTGAAGTTTTGAAAGTAGTTTTGGAATTTATTTCTGTAGTTGTCTTTACTGCACTTTACTTGCAAAATTCACTTCTTGTTAATGTATTTACATTTCTGTTTCATGGTCAGCGTGGTTAGGGTTTTTGTGAAAAGTAAATAATCTATTTGTCTCTTTCGCTCTCTGTGTCTGTAAGTGCATTCGTGAGTGGGATCTATTGAATTCAATGATGGGTAATGGGTTGTGGTTGTATTGTTTCCATCTTAGTAGTGCTCAGTCCCCTGGAGTTCCTAATTGTTTTATAACTATCTGGTAAGTGGCTACAAGTGGGACATACTATCAATATTCATCTCTGAATGTTACAAATACTCCTCCTCTTGCCTTGATGTCAAGTAGTTTAACAAATATTTACGTGTATGTCACCGAGTGTTCAGTTCCATCCTCAGTTAAATATTTTTTACCATTGCCAGTTTTTCTCTATAATTGAGTAATCAGCCTCTCGAGGACTGTACGCTTGTATCTTAGTTCGTGTAAGTGTCAGCTACCAACACTTACGTTATCAGCTACGCACTACGCACATATATCATATGCCAACATTAACAGAAAACGTCATTTAGTTTTGGCTTGAAGTGTCAAAACTACATACAAAATGCTGCACACCACCAGAGTACTTGATAATAGCACACCACCACATTGCATTAAATCTTTTTTGTAAATTTGTCGTATTATAATAAATAATATTACAGTTTAGGAGCTTAGCTAACATAAGTCACTGCACTGTCGTCAAATTATTTGCTTTAGTAGTCTTTTTGCGCGTTTCACAACGTTATAGAGGACGATTAAATGCAGTTGTAGTTTTTTTCACATTGCTCTTAGCAATGTTAAAGGCACATAATATGTCGAAGCTTTCGAAGATGTGCCGAAGGGTTTGTATTAAGATGAAAGTGGCATCCATGCCTTTTGGCAGACTGCTAGGAGAAGAGTAAAGAGGTGTCTGCATATTTTTTGTGCCAGTTTGAGATGTTTCTTGCGTAAGTCAGTGACTCCAACTAAAGAACGGTCCAACTGACTGATTGGCCAGTTCGCTCTATACTGCATACAATTCTTTGTTGATGGCAATCCTTTTTAGGAAAGTGTTGAAAAACTGCAGTGTCTTCATAGCAGTATAACGTTTCTTTTTGCAGCTGAAATGCGATCATAGAGTTGTACTGCAACAGCAGGTCTCTCTTCTTTCTTCCTTTTCTGGATTCAGCAAAGCGAGACATCAGATTTGATGAGATGACATGACAAATATGTACAAAACATTATTATATGTGTGTTTACACGCAGATTCATTCATCCACTTCTTTCTTATGTTTTGTTTACTTTGTTTGAATTTTAGAGAATTGGAGAATGAATATTGTATGTATTACCGTCTCATCCTAATACAGCATTATAAAAGATCTCTTATTTACTATACTGCAGGCTATATTTCTCATAATGTAATTCGTTTCAAATGATACTTTATATAACGCTAATAGACTACTTCACTATTGCAGGGAAGACACAAATGTATTATTAATGAACAAATCCATACTCGAATGGTACTCCGTCAGTCTTGTAAGGCAACCTAAATTCGTAATCTAGCACAGTCAAAGTATGAAAGCCAAGCGTGTTATATAATATCACTCTTAGTAACCCGAATCTCACTTCATTTATTCAGAAGTGTGCTTCTTGGATAAAATTTTATGTACACACATACACTGTCTGTAGTTGGAATTTGGCAAACTCGCTACAGAAAAAATTTCTAAGCGAGGTCGTGTAGTAGTTGAGGATGTAACAATCAAATTGAAAGTAAAGAAGGATTTTATGTCATGGATGAACGTGTATTGAAGCAATTTTCATTCCCTTCCCGTCCCGGGAAACTAGGCAAAATATATTATGGATTTTAGTGCTTGATTGCTAGCATTAAAGTAGCCCAGTTCTAGGAAACTGTCTGATCTGCAGATTATAGCATTTCACCTATCTCATACACCTATTTAATGGCTCCAGCAGATTTTTTTGCCGGGGATTTATTTTCTAGGTATATAATATTTTTTATCCTTTGAGAAACGCTAACAGTGGTGCATGGTGGTTCTAGAATTTCATTTGGCATTTACAGAGCGAGCAATATATCCCCGAAGTAATTTGATATTCAATGCCCTGCTGCTCAATCGGTCTCAAACTCTTTTGGGTAAGGATAAAAGATGAGAGGAAGTAGAAGCAGTGTCAGGTCATGCCATGATTATTTTAACTTACTCCTTCACTCCATCCCAATGCAGTATCTAGGTCCATGTTTGAAGACGACACACGTTCAGGTGTGTGGGTCGTTTCTTAATTGAGACATTTTGTTTCATATGCACTGCGCATTCAAAAGTTACACTAGTAATTTTTTGTAACTATTTAAGTCTATGTCTCTAAGCTTTTGTGTACTTCGAGAGAATCGATTAAGAAAATTGTGAAGCAAAAAGATGAAATATTATGGTTATATTTTTGTTTCGCAAATAAGAGAAAGAAATAAACTGGGGATGTTGGTGTTTGGTTGAATATTTAACTGAGGATGGTGAGCTGGAATACTTTTAATAGCTTTGATAAATTATTGTCCTGATGTTTATATGTATTGATGAATTGGATTAGAATTTCCCCCTAGCTGTTTTATATTTAAGTACTCTATGTAAAGATATTTATACTTTCAGTTTTTAATTGTTCTAAGTTAGCTATAAGCATAATATACGTTTGTTGACTTGACGCGGGGCTTGTGCTTTGATGAGCCTGCTGTGGATGGAAACGAAACTAAACGTAACGCATTAGTCTCTCCTTCAGTCGGAATGTAGTTATTAAATACCTCGAAATGGGAAAGGAATGACAAGCCCCAATTCTACTTGTGTCTGCACAACTCCCTAATTTGAATTAATTTACACCCCTTTTCTTTATTCAACGCCTTTTTGATGGAAGTACATACGTTGTTGAGCATGCTTGTTTTTATGTAGAGTTCACCTTTTATAAAGCTTTCATTTGTTTGACAAACTTTTCCTCTACATTGTTTTTTGATTGAGATTTTTGCTATGGATGTATGTATAGTATAGAGTTATGGAATGTTGAAGAATTTTTTGCACTCATTTCAATTGAATTTCCTTGCATCCTGATCACTTGTGTTTTCATATTGTTTTTAGGAATCCTTTGGCTCAAATGGAAGATGAGAAGAAGAACCACGACAATAAAATGAAAAAGATGGAACAAGAAATGGAGCAAGTTTTTGAGATGAAAGTGAAAGAGAGGAACCAGCGGCTGGTGGATTCTGAGAGTGATGTACGTGAATAATTTTCTTTCAGTGGGCGCAGGGTTTTATGGCTTGTATGCGATTAATGCATTTTTAAGGCAGTTATATCTTGACTGTATGTTATAGTGTCTGTTGTAAAGACTACATTTTTCAGTGACCTGATAGGATAGGTGAATAATATATTTATTGGGAGTAGAAGCAGTTATTGTCGTAGTGAATGGGATGATTCAATGGTTTTGCTTTGTCTTACATTGGCCGCTTAATGTCCAAACATAAAAGTTGACACATGAATGTATGGTAGTGAAACTGAAAATTGGTTTACATTTTGTGTCATCAACTTTAGTTACACCGTCGTGAGGAGCAAATGAAGAAATCTCTGGAGAAGCTGCAAAGAGATGTGGAAGATAAGAAAAAGCAATACGAGTCTGATAAACTTTCTTGGGAGCAGGCAAATGGGATGTCGTTTGAGGAACTGCGAAGACGAAGTCTAGAGGCTCTCTCCAAAGAGTAAGAACATACTCTTTTTCTTGATTCGTTTCTGTTGTATAGTAATATTCCACACACACTTTACTCGTCTGTATTGATTGCTATTATTGGATTTCCAAGAGAGCAGAAAATGTATTTCTTTCTGTTCTCTAAAACATCTTCACTGTTTTATAATATTATGTATGAGAGGCTGCTAGTGTATTAGGCAGTGTATACATTTTGTACAGTTGATGTCATTCATGTCGTTTCAATTTCAACACTAGCATTAGTGTTAGGCGTCAAAGTATCCGAGTGAGTTAGGGTAACTGTAAAAGTCTTATGTAATTTTCAGTGCTCCAGTTGTACATATAACCCCATGTACAGTAGTAGAAACAGAACTACCATCGTCGTCACAAATGTCTTAAGGAATATTCTTGTTGCACACTTTCTTGTCTTGTCCTTGGATTTCGCATGGTTTTTCCACTTTCCCCCTTGAGTCTTTTTCGTTCTGTTGCACATGTTTTGAGCAAAGCCTTATTTCGTACTGTTACAAATTCTTATACTGTAATGCAATATGCAATAGAATTTCATATATTCTAGAGTTTGATATAAGTCATGTGTATAATGTATTCATTCCTCATTGAATAACGTCGTTTCATCTGGAGGCTATAAATATCTGTGTGCTAGGCAATAGAAATCTTTAATGGTGGTGTCTTCACGTTTTGCATTAGCCACATCTGGAGAGGGACTGTTATTTAAGAAGGACTCTTTCTGCACTTATTTTACTCTTGTTTTTATGACTTTTTTAAGCTGTTGGCAATTTCCTTTTGCGGATGCAGTCTTCATACTAAATATTATACGCGCACACATTCATTAACTAACAATTTTTGAACTAAACGATATTTTATGCATAGAATTTACTTATAACGTATGGGGTAAATGTATGTAGACGAATAAATATTAACCGACTCATAAAATAATATTATAAATTATAATCCGCAAAGTAGTAAAATGAATTTCATTGACAATGTAGGGGTTGAGCTGGTTTGGCTACTATTTTGACTACTTTACTTAACTATTTTTAGTGTTGTCACTATTATTGTCAATCTGCTATTTCTGCACAGATTGCCTTTACATGTTTAATAGTAAGGTACTTGTTGTCTGGTATGGTTTGGTATGGACATGGTATGGTTTGATAATGATCTTGATTGTTTTCCCGTCTCGTATGGTCTGATCTGTTTTGATTTCTGCAACATTGACCTTTTTGAAACTTGATAATGGTGTTGGTTTGATTAACTATGAAAAATGTTCAGAATAATAATGATGAAATGGCATTGGCAAAATTGGCACTGAATTCCAAGTTGCATATTTGACATGATTTTGTCTGTGCTGTGTGTTTTCCGGTTGCATTTGAATGATTCATTTCATTTTGTGATTTTGTAAGTTATTTTTAAGTACAATAATTAATAATTTGTAATAATGTTTGGCTTTGGTCGTTTGTTTAACCCTACCCTCTCCTAATGTCTTTCTTGAAGAGTCTCGAAAATGATGAAACCGAAAGAGAAAGATATTCTTGTCGTGGATAAGAGCAGCTACTCGGCCCGTAGCCTTCCAAGCATGGATCTCGAAGATTTGCAAGAATGGGTCGAGTCTGCAGCTGATGACTAGTTGTACACATTCTCCATGAGAGGAATATAGAAAAAAATAATCCCAATAGCTTTCATTAGTACAATATATAGTACCTATACTATACACTAATAATACACTTGCGCTTAATTGCTTTCAGCAAATCTTGTCTACTGCAAAAGTTACTGATAAATACAATCAATATTGACAACGGATACTGTACAGAATGAAGTGTTAAAATTTAGCTTTGGAAAGGACAAAGGATATAGTAATTTAAGTGTAAAAGTGAAATGCATTCAGAATTTTGTCTCATCTCAAACTTGTAAGCTAATCTACGATTTTGAATACTTTTAGACAGCCTGTCAGAAATTTTAACTTTAAACTGGAATGTTTACATAATTTTTACATGATTATGTTTGTAATTAATTTAATGTAATGAGTCTGTACTGTACATTGGTTGTAAACCTAAATACTAAAAAAGCTTTTCGATTGTATGTTAATCAGTTTAATTGTATTGACTAATTGGTCGACTATCTTTTAAAATAAAATAAAATTGCAGTGCAAAAAAGAATTATAACTGTTAAATTATGTAGCTTTCGGTTTTGTTCGATCTTGATCATAGAAATTTTGGCATTCTAAAAATAGTGATTTGCACGCATATTGTATTTCACAATGCGTTTCTTGTACTGTGTAGGCGATATGGCTTTAAATTCGCTTTTATGTAATGTGCTTTCATGGAAATTCCCAAGAGACCCATTGACCTTTTGTCCTGCTGATAATTAACATTTTGAATCGCTTTAAATATGATATTAAACACAACGTAGTAAGATATGCTTTGACTGTGTAATTCTGTAGCTAAATGTTTTTAAATGCACTGTTTGCCGTGTTTGCTGTTTTAGGAGACAAAAATATGTATGCCCTTTAAGTATAATGCCATTACCTTTGAATGAAGGCTATATAGAATTTCCGTTTTCGCATTGTACGCATTATTATGAGTGCTTTATGGTTGTAGTAAGTGCACTATTACATTTTCTACTGATTTCCTGCTGACATTTAGTGAATTGCTGGCATTTTGTTTGTAACGGTTGGTGAAACACACTATTGGTATTAAGATAATTAGCTAGAGAGTTCCAAGTAGATTACTTTAGTTTTCTACTAACGTAATGGCTTTATGTGGTAGCGGAGGAGAGCGAGTTTTGAGAGAAGTATAAGTGCTGTTAAGAAACCTTTCAGGATAAACCGACGAAGAATGCCAACAACCGGCATATTTGGCTTCAAGTTCTACTATGCTTGGAGTCGGAATAATATTATTTGTTTCGTTAATTCTGAAAATGTCTGTGTACTTTGTCCACTTGAGTGTTTCCTCGTGGTACATGAAAAGAAAATGATATTAGCACTGGGAGTTTTTGTTATGATTGTAGTTAATAGTTGTTTGTACGCGTGTAGTAGGAAAAAGAGAGAAAAGAGTTTTTTCCTCTGCATGGAATCCGAGAAAGTGTTTGCTTTAACTAGAAGGTTGATTTGATGTCTTTGCTTCTAAAAAACGGCTGCGGATGAGGAAGTGGAGGGATGTTGTGCAACAGCACAGCAAGATGAAAATCTTATTCAGTTCACGTATATATTTCTACTACGACAATTCTTTTTTTCATTCTCTTGTAGATTTTCTTTTTGCTTTTGTGCCAAAATGCCAGCGTCTTGTTTTCCCTTGAGATTCGGCGGAGTCGGTCGTCGCAGAGAGAACAATCACTAAAATTGCTAGCAGAGAAGATGACTGTGTCGACTGACTGCGAGAAAAATCTTTCATGTGGTTGGGTCAGGGGTCCTCAGTTTTTCTGTGTTCCAGAAAGAACATATTTCTGGAGTTGTGTGATTTTGTGTGTACTGAGTGACCCTTTCTTTGAATCTGTTCCGTGTCTCTGCACAATCTTACAAACTCTTTAGCTGCGTATGACGTGACACGTGGATATTTTTAGAGATAGGTTGTTGGCCATGGACCGTTTGTTAAAGAAAAATGGAAACAAAGAAATTGCAAGTTTTCTTATACAAAAGCTGTCAAGAATGTCAGTGAACGGAGAATGACGGTGCATTGAATCGTCCCGGTTGCAGCATTTGATGATGTGATTTGCTTTATGAGCTGTGAAGAATGTGTGTTTCTTGTCATTGTTATCATTCACGCTTTGCCAATGCCAGTATTGCTTTTTTCCTGCTTTTGGCATTGTATTTGACTTTCTGTATGTTTAGGAATTAAACAATTTTGTACACATTTTGTTTTTGCTGTGTAATTTTGTGAATTATTTATGTTTTGTGAATGTTTCGGTTATGTGTATGATTTGTATGTCTACAAATAGCATTCTGCGTTTCAGGAATAATAACGATATTAGTAGTGTCTCTAAATTACTAGTTCAAATAACTGGTATGAATAAGGAAGTTACGTTATTGGTTAGTTGAGATAGCTTTTTGCACACGATCGTGTTATTTATCGTGACATAACGTTCTGTAACTTGAACCATGTCTTTTAAATGTATCGTATTCGTATCGTAACGAAATTAATTGGATTGAGTGCCAGAGTTCAGTTGTTGATTTGTATTTTTTGTTTGTTTGTTGCTTTCTGTGTTTTGGCCGAGTCTAGAGCTTGTAAAGGGAAATCGGGGAAAGAGAAAAATGGGAAAACAATCACGGAGGAGCAGGATTCTTCGAACGATAATTCCACTTCTTCGAATGCTGTCACTTTGAAAAGGAGCAAATCTATGCCCAAGACTCACAGAACGTCATTTCGTGCACAGGAGTGCACACCTTCTTAATAACTCACTACAAATCTCTTTCATATTTACCAAGTGTTTCTCAAGACTATTAATATCTCTCAATTTTATATGCAATTAATAATTAATGTTTGTTAATCACTTGTTCGTTGTATTCACTCAAATAATTATAATATTATATCTTCGCTACATTGACCAAGAGTGAATGTGTACAACAAAGAAACGTTCCAATACTTGTACCATAAACATTCTAAATCTGAACATACCGACGCATCGTTGTGTAATATAAATGAATGCCATACCAAACCAAGCCAGAAACAAATTAAGTCGTTGTTACCGTAATCTATATCTCAACTCAAGCATATTATTATAACCATTGTTTAATACTGTAATTCATTTTTGCCATTCTTTCTATATACAACAGGGCTGTTTCATGCAGAGCCTTGTATACGTGCCTTATATACAACAACACTATTACAGAACTTGTAATAACACTTTTATTTAGAAAAGCCTGATAGTTTAGTAAGTAGACTAGCATTTTAGTTCTAGTGTAGAGCTACATCCTTTGTTTAGATTTTCTAGAATTTTTTCTTAACTTTTCTTAGACAAATACCAGTGCAATCAGTTGACAGTGTGCAACAGCTCAGAAAAAAGGTTAAGCGTGTACTTGTTTATTGAGCAATAGGCATAATCTCATAATAATCAATTTAATCAAAGATATTACTCGTTAGCTAACGGCAATTTATAAACTCGTAAGCATATTACCTTGTGTATAATAGCAAGCAGTAATGGAAATAAAGTTTCGATTTGAAAAAACAAATGGAAGATTTATTATTCATTAATGTGAATTGTGGATTAATTAATTGGATGAATTAAGTGATGTTCTTGTATCTCCGCTTAGGGCTGTGGATGGGAAAACGAAAAAGAAAAAGGGGATATTCTAGGAAAACAATAAGAACTTTGTTGTTGGAACGGTACTAGTAATTCTACTATGGAGTGTGTGTGATTCCAGCCAAGCCACCATACCACCACAGTTCAGTTTTAATCGACGTGTACTCATTACTCGTGGGCCAACAACCTGAAAATAAAAAAGTCTAATCCAAAATGCAAGCCAAGAGAAAATCTGTACAATTTCTATGAAGTTATAATTAAGTTTCAAATCTTATAAGTTTTCTTACTTTTATCTTACCGTTGTACTGTAATTCTGTAAACAAGCTAGTAATAATTATAATATTAACATTATAAAATGTATAGGTATTTAATATTAGGAAAAATCCTCTGCAATACGTGCGAAGGAGAAGAATTATTGTTAAATGCGGTTCTGTTATTAAACCATTTCTGCCATCATCTTTTTTATTATATAAATAACAACGACAAATTGCTTATGGTGAGAATTTTTACACTGTATAAGCTTACAAATTAAAAACTGTGTCATAATAATATATGATATTTGCTCCAATACTATGCTATAATTATAAACGATTTTATCAATCGAGATAAGGGCCATTTAATTTTCTATTTGTTTAATTACTTGTACAATTATTATTGAATTGAAATCTTAAAGGTTTCGATTTTTCAATGTTGAAAATTATTGTAGTTTTAGACTTAGAATTCTTCACATGATTTTTGTTCGACTCGTTAATTATCTAAAAAGCAAGGTACTAACTAGTAGGATATAATTAATCAACAAACTAAAAATTAATGCATTTCTGATAATTTTCGATAATTTTTGTGAAATAATTTTGGTAAAATGATGAATGTATTATTAATAGTTCAAGTACAACATAATGAGATGGTGGAAATAACAATTTGAATTGTTACAAAGAAAGGCGTGCGTAAGTGTGAATTATTATTTCTTTATAGTTCTTAAGTGTATTAATAATAATGTGCAAGTATTTTCTGTATGTTTATTATTCAGGAAGACGGATTGACTGTTAGGAATACATAATTAAATGCAAGAAAGATTTGTTCTGTTATTGTGTTACCGATATGTAATCTAGTTAATAATAATATTACTGTACCTAAGTATTTATATTCTCTCTCCTGCTGTTAATTGGTGTTTCCAGCTATTTATAAGTAGAAAGTTATGCCGAAAAGGAGTGTATGGAAGAGATCTGTTTGAAATCTTAGACATTGCTGATGTGCTCATTACTTAAAGTAATAATACAAAAAACTATTCACATAAAACTAATTTAAAATTAATACCTATCTCTATATACAAATTATATCTACGGAGGATCAGAAGTAAAGTACCTATGTTTTTGATTTTTCGACATTTCATTTCATTGTTTCATTTTATTTATTTTTTCATTAATTATTTATTTAATTACTTAGGAATTCATACATAGAATCAATGTGGCTATGACGACAATTATGAACAAATCCTTCAGCCAGGTCAAAAATATAACCACAAATGAGTAAATTAATTTAACAAATTAATAAACGGTCGTCATAGCCACATTGCATAGAATACTACATATATGCGTCAAGAGATATTTTTTGTGTCGATACGTTTTCTAGTTTTGCCGAAAGCTACTACTAAAAATTGTAGTAATTCATTCAGTCATTTTAGTAATTGATTAATATGATTTTGTTTTCTACTTGCTTTCTACTAAACTGGCTACACCCACAACGTGATTCACGAATTTATAAAAATGCGATTATTTTCGAAAATAGTTACATTTCAAAATAAGTCGCTTTTGCAGTTTTTAGTATATGATATTAGGTAATCAAATATATATACATCAAATATAGTTGCCTGCAGCCAACTTCATCAAAAAATTCTACGCAGGGCAAAGCCAGACTGATTTTTTGTTGACGAAAAATTGG
>JAQFYB010005972.1:0-13037 GCA_034694085.1 Pogonognathellus longicornis | reverse complement strand
TAATTATTTGGGAATCGATAATGATACTTTTGTGTCTGAAAAGGAGTACGGTTAA
This sequence comes from Pogonognathellus longicornis, assembly GCA_034694085.1. Lineage (NCBI taxonomy): Eukaryota > Metazoa > Arthropoda > Collembola > Entomobryomorpha > Tomoceridae > Pogonognathellus > Pogonognathellus longicornis. The sequence goes on along the minus strand of JAQFYB010005972.1, from coordinate 12,982 downwards.
TAACAGAGCTACCTAGTTTTAATGGGCTGTAACTGTACTATAATCGTCATGTTGGCTAGCTTTCACTCTATTATTTTGGTCGTAACGGAAACAGTCGGATTTTTTTGCTGCTATTCAAAAGCCAACTTAATTTGATGTTAATAATAGAGTTGCCTAAATAATTCTATGCCTTCAACTCAACAGGGATACTGAACAATGAGATTGTATCACTTTTTTATGTTCGGCACAACTGGACAATTACTTGAAATATAAAACGCAAAAAAATCAATTAGGAAAATTGTATTTCTAAATAACTCTTTAGAGGTCTAAATCATTTTACGGACAGTGAAAAGTATTTCTGTATGTATTCTTTTCATGGTACTATACAAAAGAAAAGTTATTTTGAATTTGAAAGCTTAAACTTTTGAAGATCTTAATAATAATATGATCGCTAGCTCCGGTGAAATCAGTAGGCAAAAGGTAGAGCTAGTTTTTTTATATACTGAGAATTGGAATGAGATTGGAGAAATAGCAGTGTTTATATTTTATTTTATACACGAGGCAATAAAGTGAACTGACTGAATAGTTTTACCTAATAAGATAAATCAATGAGGATCACCTGCAGAGCTGTGCCTTCAAGAATTTTGCATAATTGAGCCCAGTTTGCTCCTAAAAGTTTTCGGAAAGTGCCACTCGTCGTTGACTGTGTTATGGAGAAGGGCTCCTTAAGGAAAATAATAAATGGCTACAGATTTTCCAGCTAGATTATTCCAGTAGAGAGCCCATATTATCATTTCAGTACTTGATAGTGCAGAAAGAACTCGTTGGCTGTGTGGATACACCAATGTCTCGTATATTTAGATGTATGCGAAGAAGTAGATAGTTTAGAAAGCTTTCAAAAGTTTGCTTTCTTCTGTTGGCCAGTAAGTTTATATTATTACTATTACTCAGTATGGGACGGAGATTCAGTCTCACGACTCACAGGTACTAGCTACCAGGCTGCTCCGCTATTCAATTTCGTTGCATGCATGTTTTATTTCAGTAGTCTTGAGAGTACACTATACACACGACTGGGATTTCTATGCATACATTACCTAACATCGTAGGATTACGAATTTTCTATGTACTGTGTAGTGTAGTAATAGTACATTGAAATCCCATGGAAAATTCAGACTTTTTTCATTTATTACGTTCAGATGAGAGCAGAGACTTTTTTACTTAGTGAAAGAAAAACTTGTACTGGCTTTTCTATCGTGTCTTCTTCATCCATTTCCATTTCGAATACTGAAAATCATTCAACCAAATTAATACATATACAGTATATCACAATGTTCAAACACAGTCAGCTACCTATAAGTATAAGGCTTACTTGTATTGTAGACGGAATTGTGGAGTTGGAATTTATATGAGGTGTTATTCATTATGTAGGAAAATCATGTAATAAGCTTTTCTTTTCTGTTCCAGTCCCACATAAATAGATATCACTTTGTAAGTATTTCCTGTAAAGATGCTTATGGGAACTTACTTAAAAGAAACCTAGGAGTAGGTAGGTACTTATATTTTACGTAAATAAATATATAGAATTTTAGGAATAAACTCATTTGAGCTGCTTATCGGATCGAAAAACTTACAGTGCTGATATATATCAGCATTGTGTGTGGACTGGTGGGAATTGAAAAGGCTCTTGTAGTCCCATATGCATCGACTGTCTGTAATTCCAATTCAACAAAAGTTTTTAGAGGAAGTAAAACAATTGCTAGCATTTCTCTTGAAAGTCAGTTCACTGAATTGTGAAACAAAATTGGAAGTGTGATTTGGATTAGCTAAATAGATCGTACTACTGTTAGTGTAGGAGTATACTAGGCAATTGGGAAATATCTATTACCTATACTCACTATACATAGGTATACTTTGTAGGTATATGGTGTAGATATAAAGTTGGAAGTTTTCATATTTGCAAAGTTAAGTGTATTGAAATAATTGAAAATCATTTGAATTGAGTCAAGGGGAGCAGTGAGATGGAAAGTCGTTTTATATCAGGAAGCCAATATTGAATAATTGTATAGATACACGCCGGAATACACACATTGTGTGTTTTCGCCATTGTTAGTAATTTTGCACAAAGAGATACACGCAGTAAAGGAAAAATGAGGACAGAAAGGTAAAAGCAGAGATCTAACAGATAGATTACAAATCTTGTGAATAAAGACGTATAAAATTATATGGAAATGAAGGAGACGGTGCACATAGTGGGGCGCTCATAAAATGAATACATAAATAGCAGATATAGATCCACATACAAAGACATTCCTCCCATATACCTACTCCTTTCACATTTAAAAAAATTAATGTCTATGTAGTTTGAGGAGCAGTAGCAAGAATTGCTGTGGCAAATGCTCTTGTGAACTTTTCGTTTTACATTATGGACAAGTTGGCTCATACGCTTGATAACTTTCTCTTTGAGTCGATATGGAATAACAAATAATATGAAATCGAATCCTATTGGTTTCCTAGAATGACAATTTGACAATTTCTATTCCAAGTCTTCTATTCGTGAATATCGTGCATGTTGGTGGTACACATATGCACACATTACTTATACAAGTGCTTTCCCTTTCCAGTGGCCTGCTCAGCTGAATGTTGCAATGGCTGTAGTTGTAGGGGCATTGGCGGTGTCGTCGTCTCTTTGTATTTCAGAAAGCGTTGGTCCATGAAATTGGCGTCGTGGTCGCACTCAAGTGTAAATGTCTAGGGAAAGTGAACGTGACTTGAACCCTTAACTTTTACTTTTCTACCTTTAACTTAGCCCAGCATCATCCTTTCTTTTTTCCTCCTTCTCAGTCTTTTTTACCTTCCATTACATTACATTACTCACGTAAGTTAAGCTTAAGCTAACGTAATGTAACGGAACTTTGTCATCCTGAATGCATGTACCCCTAGGTATCTATCTTTAGTTGCACTACATACGTACACAACTGAAGTGTCACACACACATAGCAGTTGAAGCACTACTATACTACAATGTCTTCCTACATAATATACAACTTTAAACACTATTCAACAATTCAACCTGTAATGATATTTCTAAGGTACTGCATACTGCCACTATCACGTCACAACGTTCAGGTAAAGAGAATAGAGCTATTTTGCTACATAACATTATTATCCTAGTAGTAATATCGTATCAGGGTAACGAGACCATGCATTGCAACGAGAAGAAAAGTCGTCACTAGGATGATTCACATCACACTCCAATCATAACAAACTATAATAATGAATTGTATCTGTTGTTGTGTGTTTGTTGTGTAATTATTATAAAAGTTCACTGAAACTGACAAAATTTAATGTTTTCAAAATACGAATTTCAATTCGATCTATCAAATTGGATCCGATTGTTATCGAATTATAATAGTTTCATTGTTATTTCTAAAATTGAAATTGTAATTAATAATTATTTATAGAAGAAGGTTTGCATCAATATTGCATACAATACACTATGTACCTACATGCAACCCAGTAAAGTATAATAAATTTGCAGTAAAGTTTCTCCAAAGCTTTGTTGTGTAGAAGTAGAATGCTGGTAATATGCTTTGTGCGGAAAGTGTGATGCGTTGTCCGTTAATAATGTCTTGTCCTTGATTCCGGTGGTGTGTGTGTGTACTATATATGTCAATGTAAGTGACATGTAGACCTATAGCAGTTGTGATACGGGTATTGGTACTCCAAGTGGAAATGGAGTACCAAGCAAGAGAATAGAATTTTCAAAGAAGTATTACATACAAAAAGATCCCTCTTTTTCTGCTTCAGTTTACAAGACTTTCCCCTTTTCAACTTTCTCTCGAGAGTTAAAGCTCCTTTTTCAGTCAAATGTCTCATGACTTGACTCTTTGGATTTGGCCTGACTTGAGCGAAAGCACTAAAGCGTCTAGAGTCTACAGATATACAATTCAATACACGAATGGACGCGTGTGCTAGTGAAGTTGCTACATGTAGTAAAATAGCTTGTATTTTAGATGAAAACGCCGTAGCTGTATACAGTAGCAGCCAAGCAAACTCAATGTTGTAACTTCAAGCTACATTACTGCTACACGAGCTACTACAGTTCTACAGAGCAGCATACCTATCTATTAGAGATGTAAAAACCGAAACCGAACGGGTTTTTCGGTTTTGGTTCTTGATTTTTGGGGTGATTTCGGTTTTGGTTCGGTTTCGGTTCATACTGATTCTGTTTCAGTTTGGTTTCGGTACCAAAATTTAGGGCTGATTTGTCTACACACCCTTTGTATAGCTACTGGAACTGCCCATCTAGTACAAGTGAAACTTTTGCATCACAATGCAGCATTAGCATAAATATTCAATTGCCATTGCGTAAACTCTATTAATCAGGAAAAAGTGAGCTAAAATTGTCAATTTTTATGTTTTTTTTTCGGTTTGGTTTCGGCTTCTATGTTTTCGGTGCGGTTGGAAATTTTTGTACGATTTCGGTTTTGGTTCGGTTTCGGTTTAAATTTTTTTGGTTTCGGTTTCAGTTAGGATCCAAAATATAGAGGACATTTACGTCTCTACAATCTATATATGTGCAGTCGAAATGTTATTTTGAGAAAAACGACTCCTGTTGTTTTACTGTTTTGTTTTTGTAACAGTCTTCTTCCTAAGTGGAGAAAAGGAACGCGATAGCAATAGCCTTTGTTTAGTTAGGTTTGCTTTAACCTTTGCCTTTGTACTGCTTGTGTATACATGTGCATAATGTGGTACAATGTACCATATACATATACAATAGTATTACTACCTTCCTAAATGTAATGTGTATAGTATCTGTAGGTAGGTATACATATAAAAACAGGATATTCTTTGTTGCAGAATTCATAGATCGACGCTATATTGTTTCCTACCGCCATTTATGTATACTAGTCTCCGTCTAAATAAAACTACGAAGCGAGTGTCAATGGCAAAAAGGAAATGCAACGTATTTTCTCTAGGGCTTTAGTTGTTATTTTGTGTGCAATGTGTACTTTGGTTAAAGTTGAAGGAGACGGAGGAGCGTCGTATGTTTTAGGCGTAACGCAGTGTATCTCTGCTTTTCCTTCCTTCTCTGGACCTTGTCTGTGTTTTGTTCAGATGGTTTTGGTTGTTCTGTTGGAAGAAGCAACAGCAATTTTTCACACGAAAGATCACACAGAATAGTTGTACGAGTGAGTTTAATGAGTTGAACAATGAACAATATCAAGTGATATTGCTGAGTTGGCAACAAAAACCTTACAAGTTGACTTGGATTCACATTCGAAGAATCTAAAGGGAGAGAAGCAGCTAAAATGAAGAACAATGCTGTGGTATTAGTAGTATATAGTAGTTGTGTGCTATTTGGCTCATTTAGTTGCCTTGCCTTGTTGTAATGGTTGTGAGTATTGGTTACGCTATTTGGCTTTCGTCTAATTGCGTCGATTGTAACCCTTTGTCTCCAACATAAAGTTTCCCAGTTTTTTCTGAATACAAACTCGTCAGCATTTTTGAACTCTTTGTTCGAACAAGTCTATTTAACGACGCGACTTGAGTTCTGGCTTGCGTTTCTCTGCTTTTATTTTCGATGTAGAATTACTCTGAGAGTACTTTGGTTACTAGATATTATTAGGTATTAACGGAGTCTTTAAAGTTTCCCAGTGGAAAAGAAAAAATAATGAAAATCTAAGCCAATACTAGCATTATGTCTGTATAGAGCGAAATTAAAATCCACCGGCGACTGCCAGTCTCTTTCTTAAGCTCTTTCTCCAGCTTTCCACATTCATTTACTGTCTTTTTATTAAATACAAAATTGAAGAGGATATTAAACAGACTTGTGAAGCTTTGTGGTCTTCTGACTTACTTATATAATTTTATTTTCTTTATTTGAAGTTTCTTGGCAATTACTGTGAACCCGATTTAAAGAGAAAATTATGGCTTTCATTTTTATGTGGGTGATTAAAATTGATAAGTAAAAAGTGTAGTAGGGTCTGTATTCTGAGTCATGTAGGCTTCATTCATGTGCTCAGAATTAAGCAATTCACGCTCTAATTCATTATTGTTCTATAAACTGAACATTTTCTATTTCTTTTCATAGGGGACGGAGCGGATTATTTGGCCTTGGCCCTTCGAGAGGGACGTATTACAATTTCTATCAATCTTGGCAGTGGACCCTTGGACGCAAAAATTCATCCGGACCATGTTCGTTTTGACGATAATGAATGGCACTCTGTAAGAATTCATCGCAAAGTTCAAGAGGTAATATAGACATTTTTAATGATTTCTCTTCTGACTTTCTATTTAAAGATAAGTTTTTTTAGTTCATTATTTGTAGATCTTCTATCGTATGTCATTGTTAGTATGACGTTCACTAATTAACTTCTTTCCTCTTCGAACTGATTCATTCCAACAAATGTTTTGTTCACTGATTTGACTATGATAATATTTTATGAGTGAAATGTGTGAGTTCAGTTTTCGCAGCCTATTTCACAGCTCTTTTTTCTGAAAATGTTTTTGAATGTCAAGTACTCACAAAACAGATATCTATCTCTATCTATCTGTCTGTTTGTCAATCTATCTCTCTATCTATCCTTGCCATCTATCTCTCTCTCTTTCTGTCTATCTGTCTAAACATTTTGCACCATAATATTACGACTACTTTTATTTTTCATTTTAACAATTGGCTTTTCATTTTATGGGATTTTTAATAAGAAGTGTGCTTAATTTGCTACATTTTGAAGTGCACTTATCTTATTTACTCTCTTTCTAAACGTTTATTCTTCATTCTCAGATTAGAATGTTCTTCGGACGCAAGCACAAATAAGCTATGATATTTTATAGTTACAATTAAGTTGAATAATAATACTTTCAGTAAGCTATTTGAATTGTATTGCTAAAATATACCAGTGATTTATTTTATTAGCTAGTTACTTATGAAATGTTACGTAGTGAATAGAGATAAGAATATCAAGAAATATATTATGGAGCAATTGATGTAAAATATTTCAAAATACATAGTAGATTTTTTTGACTCGACAAACGAACCAGCAACACTAAAAGTTGTCTGCTTATAACCGTAAGCTACTTATACTGTTTTATAATCTTAGACATTTGCACCAAAATATACGATGCTTTCTCTTTAAATGTAAGTATATTCAGAAATGAACGGGATGTACTATTTTATAAAAGAGTATCTAGTATCTATAAAAAAGCAACAACATTTTTATGCACAAAAAGTATCTAAGAATGACAAATACAACAGAAACACAGCGACACTTCAGTTATTTGTTATTATAGTTAATCATGGAATATGTTGCGTAACGCTTATAAGAACGGAGTACATTTAAAACAGTGAAAGCTGCTAATGAAGTAAACTGGAAATAAATGAAATTTGTAAAAAATTCCAACAACTAAGCATGGATCGTTTGGAATATACTTTGTAAAAAGTAGGATGTGAAAATGAGTGAGTATTCGGTGTATACTAGAGTTAAGAGTGTGTAAGTAGCATGTAAAGCATATAAGTTGCCTTTAGGAAGTAATACAAGGGGAAGACGATGAAAAGTGGTTTATGCAGTGAAAACGTAGTGAAAGATTATGTTGGGAGTTGGGACTGGAAGGTTTTTAAGTTGAGATTAGGGGAAAAGTGTGTGAGTATTAGTGGGACAGAGAGTTAGAAGGCGACAAGTATGGACCAGCAGCTGATGCTCACCAGTGATTTTAAATGAGAGACGCTAATGTAAGCAAGGAGAAAGAAGGAGCAGGACTGTGGTGTGGTGGCGAAAGTATTTCTTTCGACAAGTCGAGGACGACGACATGACACACATTGCACATTATAATCACAAAATCAAAGTGCTCAGCTCCGCCCCACGACTTCCTCCGTGAATGTAGAATTGCATCCACCTTTGTCAAACTCCATTTTAACATTCGCTTGATTTTCCTTTGGAATTGTGTGTGAAAAAAATGCAGTTTCCTCTTCAGTCCGGATGAGAAAGTCACGAAAAGTTTCTGAATGTCTCAAATAGCAATTTTCTTTCTTGTGTGCGGCTTCTTGGCCGTCATCCACTCTGCCGCCGCTATTTATTCATTCATTATTTTCCTCGCGAGCACATTTCCTTCGTGCTAACCTCAAGTATGCAGAAATCTCATGTTATACTCGTAAGCTGAGTGTAGGACATTCATATAAAACAATTCCTATAACTATTACATCAAAATTCATCCAGTTCACAGCATTCTTCACAGATTGCAAGTTTGCTGCATTACACTCTTGCTGATCTGTGCAATAGAAACTAATACAAGACAAATCCTGCTGTTCTTAGAATACTCAAGCAAACGAAGCAAGTTGCCTCTGAACAAAGAGTGAATTTCCTTCGTAGTATTTAGTGGAACTGCATGACGCTGCTGTTTGAACAGACCAAAAAATAGGACAAGCCCAGGACACTAAATTGAAATGAAATACACATTAGACTCTGAAATTCAACTCACAATCAAAATCACAAGCAGTTCTTGAATTACATAAACCCAGACTGTTAATACTACAACTATAAATATACGGAGCTTATTGTATGTAGAGCTCTGTGCTTGTGTACCCAACCACACATACACTCCCAATTTCCTTCACTCCCCGGTTGGTCTCTCCAGTTTCCTTTCTTTCACGCCTTTTCCTTCACTAACTTAGAAGCATTTCGCGGAAAACATTGCAGACTAACTCATGCCTCCAACGCAACACCACTATAAACTTTCACCGATTTGTAGCCTGTAGTTAATGGAAATGAATATCTAAATCTACTTCAGATATCTTAGTACATTCGTTACGCTTGAATTGTTCACATTGCGGTGTCGTACCTACTTGTGTAGTCAAATACACGAAGCCCTGATTACTACTAATGCATATAACACCATTTTACTATTCCCTCCCATACAATACGACATGATATACTAATATATCTGTGTATACAACAGCCATAAAATAATAACATCCACAACAATTTTTCTGCCATTTATTCTCGCAGTATTGTAATTGGGGCTCATGTGCACAATCCAAAGGACAAAAGGCGTGACACCAAAGGGAAACGATTTATAATGAAAATATGAATATACATGCACGCAGTAAATATACAAGTGAGAAAGTTGGTAGTGAACAACACACACATACACAGAGAAAGGCTTTTAAACCACCTAATCACCTTTCGCCTTCTTATTAGTATTTAATGTTGGCTCTATTACAAATCACTGAGTGTCCCAGTCCCTGCCTCTATCGTATAATAATCATAATATTATTTATATTATGGGCAAGTGCCACTACGCAAGAGAAAGCAAGGGGAAAGCTGGTTTTCGGTTTGGTTGAGCATTAGCTTGGTGATATTGTGCTGGTAGATTTAGAATGTAGACTGCACATTAGGAGAAACGATATCGGTAGGCAGGCGGGAAGCCAGAGCGATTTAAGTCAAGTGAAGCGGGAGAGTAGTGGGAGAAGCAGGACAGAGCTGTTTAGTGGAATATTTAGAAACGAGACGTTTTAATGCCTCCTCGATTTCAATCGGATAACGGATGAACTACTGTTTAATTGTCAGGAATTAATTATTTCCTCTTCACTAAGGCAGAAAGGTATTTCACATAATGATGAATGCTTTACTTCCCGTTTCTCTCCTTTGCCAGAGCAGCCAGCGGCATAGAACACAAGCGACTTAACATATAAATATCTTTGTGCCCGCTCCTGTGTCTTGTGTGTGACTTGGCTTGGTCGTGTTGCCGTGCAAGAGAGTCATTCAATCCTCTCTCCCGGCTACTACACAGAATTCCTTCATATCGGCTATCTGGATCAAATATCTTGTATTGGGCTATTACTCTTGTGTACTTCTATAGTGGTGGAGTATTTAGTGCGAGTGGAGTAAGTACATTACTTACACCACTCTCCACACTATACCACATCTATAATCTCTCCGTGTGCAATGAATAAGCCTTTTCTCGTGTGTTGCACTCTGCCAAGTTTTAAAGGCAAAGGTATTTTCAGAGTCCACCATTAGGTAGGCTAGTACTACTTCACAAGATTACTCCTTTAGTAGCTATACGTACTACTCACTAGATTTGTCCATGGAAGCGTGAACTGGAAACTGAATGCGGAAAGTGCGTATAATTCTTCGCTCACTTAAAATACTTACTCCTCCGGTTCCTGAGGCATTTCACGTGTACGATTTTAGTGTTCTGTGTGCAAGGTGAAGGGAAATGGTAAGTGAACTATTGTAAAGGGTCTCACTTAATATCCTAGCAGAAAAGGAAGAGAAATATAAGGAAATTCGTTAAAAAGTCAGTTTTATGGTAATATTATATAGGGGAATTTGTGTTTAAGAGCATTTGAGCTATATGGGGTTATAATATAATAAGTACTTACGGGCAGAAATATAATGCAGTAAAAGCATGACAAGGGAATTGTGATTTGGACTTGAACATTTCTCGAGTTAAGACTAATGACCATGGAAGAGTCAAGTGAAGCTATGTTGTAGTAGGAGTAGTAAGTCTTTCTTGCTCAGATGTAATTCTTCTGACTGGATATTCCTTATTACTCACAATATATTACATTAAAAGACGCTTCCTTCTCATTTCTCTCGCTCTCCTTCTTAGCAAGTGTAAGTATAGTGCTGGTTGATTTTCTGCAGTTTTCTTGCTTGTGTGGCAAAGCTCCTAATACCACCATTCCCACCACCACTACCACCACCACCCAAAGAACTGAAACTTTCCACAAACACCCTGCCACACAAGATTACAAAATCAATATTCACAGAGAAAATGATGAGGGAGTCAAAATCAAGTCAAAGCAGCAGAGCATACGAGAAATACATGGAAAACTACTGTTACACTAAATATGTGTAGGTATGTGATAGTGCATGTGGGTGCGTATCAAACGAGAGCTTCATTCATTCGCACTCTTCTCCAGGAATCTCTATGTGTGAACTGTCTGCCATTATATTTGTGTCTTGTGTGTGTGTGGGGTTTGATATGTGGCTCTCATAGAAACATACCCTTACGATTTCATAAGTAGTAATAAGTTAGAAGAGTACGGTTGGCTGTACCCTCTCATGATCTCATCCTAGTGCATTAAGGTGCTTCAAGTTATTCTATTCCGCTCTTCAGACTTTGCCACGATGGTTATGCTAGAAGTAACAGCGGTGCACACAAGAGTCTTGTTTCACAAATCTCCTATCTCTTTTCACATCCCTCATTAAGCTTCTATTCAACTAAAACCCTTCATATGCAGCTCCTAGAATCATTCTACTATATATCTACTAGGAGTGCAAATGTTGCGTGGAAACATCTCTGACTCTGAATAGAAATCTTTGTGAAAATTGTAGAATTCTGTGTAATAGCAAATTATAGTAAAAAGAGGAAGTAGTATATATAGTAGGTATAACTTTCTACCTACAACACTGATGGCATGTCTACCGCAAACAGTTCTGAGTACGTAATTTAAACCTTGGGGTACTATAACAGTACGCAAGGCACATTAATTCATAACAATATTACCATGGTATAGTACTATTTTATGTTGTGGAAGAGGCACTCTGGGTAATAATCAAAACTGCGAAATCAGATCCATTCTATCTTTTTGCTATAACTTCTATGTAACTTGTATAACACTGCATTGCGTGGACTGCAACGTGTGTAGTTTGACTATAGACTTTTAATATCTTAGGCTGTGTGTAGAGAAGGAGTTGTAATAATGGTAATCAAGATGATGATGATGTTGATGTCGCAACTTTTAATGTGAGTTACGACTAGGAATATAATACGACTCTATCATTCAATGAACTTGCTGCTGCGGTGCATGGGGAATTTACAAATGTGCTTCTTCCCAACTGAGTTCGTAGCAAATTTCATGTGGGAGACCCAACCAGGAGAATTTCGTGTATGCGTTATGCACTTTGATCCAGAACTTTGTGTAGGTTTACAATGTGGTTTGGCTGCATCACTACACATATTTCCTTTGATTATTCAAATACTAAATGCACACTATACAATACCGTTGCAGATGTAGTTTAACATGAACATTAAAATGTGCCATGTGGCAATTTTATAGCAAGGGCGGAATTAAAACACTTATATAATATTTACAGTATACGTACTCTACAAAAACAATATTATTACTGCCCCTACTTATACACATAGAACTGTAGTCATGAAACCTGCGGTAACTTACAATTGCCACTTGACCAAGAAGCCAATTCAATATAGAAGTAATTAAGATCACATCATGAAGCGGCATGAAAACTTGCCTGGCAATATACGATGCTATTACATATATCTACTAGTCTCATAAAAAAGCGAATGTAGTATGTATTCTGCGTTTCCAATTGTACACAATAATGGGCCAAGGCAAAAGAAAAAGACATACAAAAACTGCAATGTTGTATATGTACTATAAATGTAATCATATAACTACCGACTGTTGCTTAACGGAGAGAATTATTGTTATTATTATTATTGCCATTTTCTCAAAACTATCCGACTTGGCTTTAGCTTGACTTCGCCTTCAAAATGTTTAGATTAATCTACTGCCTAGTCCTGTATATTTATACTTTTACAAGTATCTAGCCAGAAAAATAATCATTCGATGAATGCTTGCAGTCGGTCTACACATTACTGTAAATGTATATGATGCCTATTGCAATGTATAATAGTGTGATTCGTATTTTATATGAGTGTGTAAGTATATTTTATTTGTGCATACGTGCGTAGCAAGTCCCCGTAGTGGTAAAAAGCTTCACAGTTACAAACTATTGTTCTTTCTTTCTTTGAGAGTTCTATCTTTCTTTCGTGACGGAAAGCAAGACACGTGTCCATGACGGATATGAAGTCGACATTTTTGGCAAAGCTCATCCTATACGCAATAAAACTGTAGGGATGGCTGCAGTGGAGATAATACCGACGTCATGTCTTTCAACCATATCATGGAGATGCAATCCAGCTCAAGTCAACAGACATTCATTTGATCATAAGTGAGTCTGTAAGACAA
>JAQFYB010005971.1:0-13038 GCA_034694085.1 Pogonognathellus longicornis | reverse complement strand
CCCAAACTCCAAACCCCGTATCGTAACTTGCATCTTCGAGAGGACGGGGGCGAGGGGTATGCATTTTGTAGTGTATATTCCGCCCAAGTCCTAAACCTTGCCTATATTTTTTCCAAGTGTTTTTTTGTTTCAAAGTGCTTTGTTGGGACTGGGACCGCGCTTCGGGGCTAGTACCAGACCAACTCGAAAAATTGCTACCTTTTCAAATAAAATTTCTCCAATGATGAGCAAATTGACTAGTATTCCCAGCGATGGTTCCACCCCAGAAATGGGGGTCGTTATCGGAGATGGGCGCACGCTCCCTGGAACCACGGTGACCCAAGATGGGTGGGGGCCTACCGTTGAAGTGGCCCCAAGCGCCCCCCATGCGCTGGGAGATGGGGGCTGTGAACCTGGAGATCAGCACCAGGCGGTGACCCAAGTTGGGTTGGGGCCTACCGTTCAAATGACCCCAAGCGCCCCCCATGCGCTGGGAGATGGGGGCTGCAAACCTGGAGATCAGCACCAGGCGGTGACCCAAGTTGGGTTGGGGCCTACCGTTCAAATGGCCCCAAGCGCCCCCCATGCGCTGAGAGATGGGGGCTGTGAACCTGAAGATCAGCACCAGGCGGATACGGAAGATATGGAACTTGATTCAATATCTATTTCTGACGATGATATGGAAATCGAATCAGAGCAAAATGAACCGAATTTTAATTTCTTAACTTACAATGACTTTTTTGAAATTTTCACAAGTGGTAAAAGTGCATCTATAAAGATAGACGAATGTATTGCACTGATAAACCCACTTCTTAAAAAAAGTATTACTGCGAAAGATTTACTTCTATTGAGAAAAAAAGTGAAATCTATTTATTATAGTTTTCAACCATTACACAAAAAAATTAGAAATCCCAAAATATTTACTGGAAGACACCCTGATTGGTTCACAAAACCTTTTGATATTCCTGATAATTTAAAAGCCAAACAGAAGCCTCCGCCATCTAAAGGAAGACCGTCAAAAGATTTTTATGACAAAAGTATAAGAGGTAAGCAACAGGAAATTAAAGCCATTAGTGATTCACAAGATTTTATTTCGCCCAGAAGATTTTTAACTGCTACATCACGTACATTAAAGCTACATAATCTTTCAACTGAATCCAAAATTGTAAAACAATTGTCGTTGGAACCAGAAATAGGTCAAAAAATTTTAGAAAATATTAAAAGTCCAAACATTTTCAATGCTTATTCTGCAGAAGAAGCTTTAGCACTATTTTTGGACCTCAATTTGACCAAAGATCAATATCAAGGTATGGCAAGATCAGCAAAAAAACGTGGGTGTCCCATTTACCCCTCCTATCAAAGAGTTGTCGAAGCAAAAAAAGATTGTCGGCCATCGGAAGTTAAACCAACGGTTTCTGATACAGTTGTGTATATGCCTCTTGAAGCATTATTGCATCATACTGCGGAAAGAATTGTTAAAATGCAAAGTGATGTAATTTTATCTTATCATGACAAAATTTGCTATAATGATAGTTACAGCACACTAATATGCAGTTGGGGATTTGATGGTAGTACTGGACAATCCAATTATAAACAACAATTTAAAAACACTGATGAAAGTATGCCATCTGACTCAAGTTTATTTGCCACCACATTCATTCCTCTACAACTGGTTAGCAAAGAGGATAAAAACATAGTGCTTTGGCATAATAGAACTCCACAGTCAATTCGGTTTTGCAGACCCATTAAATTGCAATTTGTGAAGGAAACCCCTGCAATTATTATAAAGGAAAAGGAAGATAAAGACGAGGAAATAAAAAATTTGAATGACCTGAACATAAAAGTTAACGAGATGAATACAACTACTGTAAATTTCAATATGAATTTTACAATTATAGATGGGAAAGTGTTGTCTGCTGTTACTGGAACGTCTTCCCCTCAAACATGTCCATTATGTAAAGCCACGCCATCTATGTTTAATGATTTAAGAAATATCGGGAAACCTACATTTTTCCCAATTAAGGAATATCTTCAATTTGGTTGTAGCCCCTTGCACTGTTACATTCGTTTTCTTGAACTATGTCTTCATATTTCTTACAGATTGCCAATAAAAACGTGGCAGGTCAGAGGAGAGGAAAATAAAAAAATAGTTAAAGACAGAAAAGAGCTTATCCAAGAGCGGCTAAAAAAAGAAATGAATGGCCTAAGAGTAGATTTTCCAAACTCAAATGGTAGTGGGAGTTCAAATGATGGAAACACTGCTAGAAGAGCATTCCGTGAATACAAAGACTTCGCCAGAATTTTGGGTTTAGAAGAAGACGTAGTAAATGATTTGAGAATTATATTAATAACATTAAATTGTCAACTCCCAATCAATGCTAAAAAATTTGGCAGATTCTGTAATCAATTTGCTCACAAATATGTGAAATTTTATTATTGGTTTTATATGCCTGTTTCACTTCACAAAATTATAATACATGGAGAACAGATAGTGGAAACTAGTGTTTTACCAGTAGGAATGTTGAGCGAGGAAGGAGGGGAAACAAAAAATAAAGTTTATAAGTCCGACAGACTTCATCACGCAAGAAAAATGAATAGAACAATGACTAATCAAGATGTATACGATAGATCGTTAATATCATCGGACCCATACATTTCCAGTTTGTCAATCAACAAACGATATTATTCTCATAAGAGACTGTCAATACCAGAGGAAGTCATTGCACTGCTAGAACCACCTGACATTGTCCCAAAGGAGGATGATAGTGATAGTGAAGAGGAAATTGATGATGATGAAAGTGATGATGATGAAAGTGATGATGATGGTTTAGGCACAACCCCCAGTTTTAACATCTGTCTCGAGACAAGTGAGGAGTTCAGTGAATTGTGAGCCCTAAAAATTAATTTCCCATTCCTCCATAAGTTCTGGAAATGTTAGAAAACTGCAGTTGTGGAGGTATTCTGAAAAAATTCCTGCATTTTGTTGTTGAGTACAACTCATATTTGTTATACTCAACATATTTTGCTGGGAAGGGGTGCAAATTGAAACTGCGAGTTGCCTTGCTAAAGACAGGGTCGATGCCTACTGGGTCCACTTTCTCAGTAGGCCCACAAAGGCACTATTTCTATGGTTGGCTAGCGGTGGCCTGAGCAAATGTACCGCCCGCGGATTCTTTCGGAATCTCTGTGGGGCAGCACGTGGAGAGGGGTCCTCGTTCCCCTGCCCTGGGTGGTAAGTTCCAGCAGACGTCTCCACAACCGTGCACTATTTGCAATCATATTATTCTGACACATACTATATTATATTTAATTATATGAAATTCATTAAGTGACGCCACCGACAAAAGTGTATTTTAAGATATAGATACATATTTTCATAATTTGGAATTTAACGTCACAATCGCGTACATTATGTAATAAAACATTATAAAATATGCAAAAATTAGATTTGCGAGCACTTTAAGTATCAATAACATTTTTTGCGCCAAAAACAATTCTTATACCATAGTGCATTTCCGTGGTTGTGATTTTCATTTAACTTCACATCCGAATTCAGATTGGATGGACCCGTTTTTAAATAAAAATAAAATTTTTCAAACATGGACGATTTATTCATACCCTAAGAGAAAAAGAGTACTGTCCAATCTGAATAAATATCAAGATTGGATGATTAAAGAAAAATGTGACGTTAATGTAATTCTGGATTTTCGTAGAAATGACGAAGTTTTTGACACAATGACAAGCTTTAGAGGATGGAGAGACACCAGTTATTGTGTACTCATTCATAGCGTCGAAAATGTTGAGTGGGTTAAATCTAAAAAGGTGATACAAAACATTAGCGCTGTCACAAAAGATTTCGATGCTAAAATCGTGATTCTTGTCATTGATACGCGTCAGAAAATCAAAATGTACATACGATCAATCTCAAATGCACTCATGTTACCTTTGGAGAAAGCAAATTTA
Organism: Pogonognathellus longicornis; assembly: GCA_034694085.1. NCBI lineage: Eukaryota > Metazoa > Arthropoda > Collembola > Entomobryomorpha > Tomoceridae > Pogonognathellus > Pogonognathellus longicornis. The sequence goes on along the minus strand of JAQFYB010005971.1, from coordinate 9,096 downwards.
AATCCATCTCGCTTGCAATACGCTACATCGTCTAATATGCTCAACCAGCAGAAAATGCCGAATTACATTTGGTATAAATATAAGGGATACCTACCATGATTATAGTTGTCATGTACATAAAAGGATCATTAATTTTACCCCAAATAAGGCTTGTAATCCTGAAGAAATGAAATTTTCTATCATATTGAAGCATCTCAATTATAGTATACATCGTAGCAAACGAAGAAAGTTTTGTTCCGAATGTGGAACTTTAGGTGTCCGTTATTGGAACATAATATAGAAATATGATAGATATGGTTCAAATACAACGAATTTCAAATGGATTTTTGAAATTGAGAAAACATTGATGGTCTTTTACTGTTACAAAAAACAAGTTAATTCCTCTGCCTTTTTGAGTTGGATAAAAATTGCGTTTGACGAAATTACGTGGATTTTAATTTGTGTTTCGTATATTACAGTGACACTGTACGGTTATATTTACATACTCAAAGGTAAAAAGGTTAAGAGATCACCACATTCTTTTTCTTGGTTGACAGGAATTGTGTTTCGTCATGACCACACTCCAATCTCTAAGATACTAGTTTTGATTTTAGCCTTCTGTGGCTTGCTCCTGTCCATTTGTTACGAATGTTTTGTCCAAGCTGAAACAACCGCTCCATTTATACCTCAACCTTTTCAAAATTTCACAGAAATGCTCGATGATGGTTATAGGTATCCCAAATTGAGACCAAATGAGTTATTAGCAGATTCTCTAAAACAATATTTTGGGAAGCACAACCGAAGTTATGATTGGGCCAAATATATCATTCTAGATGAGAATCTATACGATTATCTTATACTTCATAATAACTATTCATTATTTTACAATTATTTGTATCAACGCAAATTTTTTCAAGATATAGAATGCACACATATCAATTTTATTTTTGTACAAACTTGCAAAAGATTGCAATGTTACGTTTTAGAGGAACCAATAGGGGCAAAACAATTTTTTTGGGTATCCTAAGGAAGATTTCAAACTGTTTTCAAAAACTCAATGGGGAATATTATTTCCAGTGGCATCAGTGTGCTTATATCGGAATTTTATATTCACAATGACAACCGTAATCTAATCCATGACGTGGAGCTCATTGAGTACCTGGATAGAGTTACCAAACAAATGAAGTAGTCGTCGGGAATATACAGTGTGTTTGTAATTCTGTTCGTGTTGTGCTTCTTTCATTGTTTAGTGTGTTTGTTAGAGCTTTGTCTTGAAAAGAGACATTTAATTTGGGTCTTCATAAAAGCTTTGGCTTTATCTTTCAAGTGCAATGTAAGCAAACTGCTATATTCTTGTTTCACAATGGTTGGAATATTATATGTAAGAGACAACAGAGTAAGACAAACTGATGTTAGAACTAGCACTTCTTGACACACCTCACATCCCCAAGTTTTATTGCATAATATGTTACAACGATACCTACTAATTTTGAAGCTTCACCAGATTGAAAGTGCGAAATCTGTTTATTCAGTCTTGGTCTAAATGCTATTTAACTGGGTAAATATTTTCAGAAATATTGTAACATTAAAACGATATATTGTACCTAATTTTAATTTTACTATAGTTGTATAAATCTTATTTTATGATGTCTACACACACAGCATACCTGTTAATAAAACAATTGATTCGTGCCATTGCAATTGCAATATACATTGAGTATAAACTAAATACATAATAAACTGATCTGAAATGTCACATAATCTTGAACGTATTTTTGAATATTAATTTTCATTATTATTGCATGGTATTTTCAAAGAAGCCAGCGGTAAAGGATACATGGCGAATCGGTTTAAACAGAAACAGTGAACGGCAAACGACAAAAATAGTCAGACATAAAATAAATACAATAAAAACTTATATTATAAATAAAAATACGATGTATATAAAAATTTGCATATGTTCATATTCCAAAATTGGAAAATCATGTCCTCGTGTCTTCCCCATTTTAATATTACTAACCAGTAATCATACACAACACGTTAACAACAATTCAAGCAAAATGAAAATGACTTGTTTGGAAATGATGAATGAATGCAAGTAAAGAAATTGGTAAAATTTGGTTCACTTTTATATTCACAATCAACTGGTCGAGTCAATCAGTCAATGCAACGACTGCAGTGAGTTCATGAAATTTAAGTTGGTAAAGGGAACACAACGTTGAATGCTAAGAAAAATAATTTTTCAGGCGTGCGATATTAAGGGTGGATGTAACTTTTACTAATACCCTATACTCACCATCGGATTGATATTGGGTGTAATACTCATTTCACAGTAACACAAAAGATCTCAAAAATAATTTTCAGATATACTTTCAATATGAGGACAACTTCGATCGATTTACACGGTAAAAGTGCCTGGAAGAAATTTCAATAATATATGAAAAAGAAAAATTGGGTACAAAACGGCGCGAATTGATTATCGTTTATTTATAAAATGGACAGATTGTAAAATGCCATTTTGTGTTGGAGGTGTTCCTGCCACCATATCTAGCAATTGATATCGATGAAAATCGTAATTATTGTCACACCATTTGATAGATATGTGTCCAAAACTAAATTTCGAGAATTCAAAAAAATTACTACAAGGTACTTTTGGAAAAACCTTGGCATCCTACATCCGCAAATTTCCATTTTTATGAGGAAAAAAGGGCGAAAAACAGGGAAAGGGATGGAAGGAAGAGGGAAAGGTAGTGAAGTAAAGGGACGAAAAGTGAAAAGGAAGGGAAGAAAATTTGACCTAATGATGGGTGACCTAGGACACTTTTGGGGTACATTTGGGGTGACCTAGGACATTTTTGGGGTGACGTAGGACACTTTTGGGGTGACCTAGGAGACTTTTGGGGTGACCTAGGACACTTTTGGGGTGACCTAAGACACTTTTGGGGTGACCTAGGACACTTTTGGGGTGACCTAAGACACTTTTGGGGTGACCTAGGACACTTTTGAGGTGACCTAGGACACTTTTGGGGTGACCTAGGACACTTTTGGGGTACATTTGGGGTGACCTAGTACACTTTTGGGGTACATTTGGGGTGACCTAGAACACTTTTGGGGTGAACTAGAACACTTTTGGGGTGAACTAGAACACTTTTGGGGTACCTTTGGGGTGACATAGGACACTTTTGGGGTGACCTAGGACACTTTTGGGGTGACCTAAGACACTTTTGGGGTGACCTAGGACACTTTTGGGGTGACCTAAGACACTTTTGGGGTGACCTAGGACACTTTTGAGGTGACCTAGGACACTTTTGGGGTGACCTAGGACACTTTTGGGGTACATTTGGGGTGACCTAGTACACTTTTGGGGTACATTTGGGGTGACCTAGAACACTTTTGGGGTGAACTAGAACACTTTTGGGGTACCTTTGGGGTGACATAGGACACTATTGGGGTACATTTGTGGTGACCTTTTACACTCTTAAGGAACATTTGGGGTGACCTATAACATTTTAGCTGGCGTATGCTGGGTGCCAGCCGCATGCTTTTTCTGGGGTGCTGGAAGCGGTGCTCTGGCGGCAGGCTTTGGTGCGTTTGGCGCCAGCCGCATGCTTTTTCTGGGGCGCTGGGCGCTGGCGGATAGGGTACTGCAAACTTTACATTGTATAAAATATGCAATACAGATACTATATTATATGTAGCTTCTATGATCACACTTCCTACTCATTTATATGGCCTTGTTTTTATAATATCAAGCGTGATTATATTTATATTTCATTAGCTAACATTAGCTAATAATATTAGTTTGGTGAGGATTCTTTGTTTTTGGATTTATGTTCAAAGATACTGAAAGTTGCATGCTAGAAAATAAATACAAAGTTTAAGAGGGTAATAAACAGAGTATTTAGTGTATTGATTTGATTAGGTTAGGTACAATTTTGGCTCTAAATATCTTTACAGGATACACCATATCAATGATAAATTTTTTGATAAAAGTGACGATTAATAGGCTCCACTTACTTTACCTTTAGTCAACTCAGGATACAAAAGACGAACACTTTCTAAAATTATAGAATTTTCAGGAATTCTATTCAGGTTAGAGGAATAATGTTGTGAAATGAACTTCCTTATAAAGTGAAGTCGGCAAAAACCTTGGATGTTTTCAAAAAATTTCTTATGACTACTGTGTTATATATTGTAATGTGATGTTACTTGTGCTAAATAAGCTACCCATGTGTGTTTTGTTCTATGTTGTAGTACATTACCCACTTAATTTAATGTCCTCTCTTGGAAACCAGTTTCGTTTGTTACTGATGAGTTTTTGACAATAAAGATTTGATTTGATTCAAAGGAAACAGAAATAGTTTGTATTCTTCTGACATCTGATATTCAACACATTGATCAACACCTAGCTATTGTATAAAATGCCAGATCGTCTGTTACTGATTTTGGGAGTAAATCACGTACAATGGACTGTGATTACGTTATGCGAAAGCCAAAACTCGAAAAATTAAAACAAAATAAACTATTGAGGGTTCCGTTAACAAAGTAATGTACATAATACATCGGAAATTGGCATACTAAAATTTAACTGGACGAAGTTGAATGCTTTGTATCAACTGCATGATAAGTACACAATCAAGCATTAGATAATTGTACAATTACATTGATAATATTAATTAATACATTGATAAATTTCTCAATAGTATGTGTTAATCTTTTACATTAATTCTGCCATAACATTTCATTTACTGCAGGAATGATTATTTGAACAGTAGATAGTGTGATAGTTTGAAGTGTGATGTTCTATGTTAACCAGAAGTGTGGAAGTTAACCCTAAACTGGCTGAGGTATGGACAGAGCCGTCCAGCAAAAAGTTTTTTTGGAGTCTTTTTTAAAAACTGTGCTCAAAATATTTTTGTAGAGTACTGGGAATTTATGACTAGGTCCGCCAGGTTACCTAGCATAATGTGTCAAGTTAGCAGAATATTAAGTGAAAGGGTTTGACCTACAGAAATTTTCAAAGTTGACAAGTCCAAATCCTTGCCGTGTATAAGAGCCTAGACTTTAAATCAGTTTGGTGCCGCGCCATTGAATTTGGGGCTAGTTGGAACACTTTTCCCTACTCTTTTACATGGGACAAAGTTTCTCGAAAACCCTCAGCTAGTTTAGGGTTAACACAGCCAAGCCAAGTTTTAAGTTTTGCATCAACCTAAAATGCCGATGTTGACGTTGTTTGATGATAAACGCCAACCACTATTAATATTATATTTTTCATTGTATGCATATTTCACGATACGAATTTCATGATAATTGAATTCAACAGAGTAATCTCTGCTTTAGCACTTGTTATGAAATGTTTACAATTCTGAGTCTTATAGGGAAATCCATTATGACCGTCTGGATTGAAACGATTTTGTATTGTTACACAGATAAAGGTCAAGGTTACTAGAATATATATATATTCTGAGAAGGTTTGACCTATTTTTGACGATATGAGACTTTAGAGTGTGACGTCACAGGAAGATGAATACTATATTTCTTTCGAATTTCTTTCGAATTTTTTTTATCACGATTAAAATTAAAATCTAACTAGTAATAATTGACTTTTGTCACAATAATATTTGACATGGAGGACTCATGAATAATTAAAAATATGCATGAAAATACTCTGTGGTGCATAGCAACCTCCTAGTCTCTCTTCCTTCTACGTTACACCTCCCTTTGTTCTGATATTCTGTTTTTTATTAAGTATTGGAAATACGTTGAATAAAGGCTATACATGAAAATGGCTGTAATTGACGCATTAATAAAAATGAACTCAGAACCTGAACATTCTGGGAATACATTTTTGGATAAAATAGGGATTTTGAAGCTGTAATAATTTTATAGTTGGTCGCTTTTTCTCATCTATACATATATATAGTCAATGACATTGAATATGGACCTACCTAAGCAGCTTTTGTTTTAATTAGATTAAACTACAATCGGGAGGTTCAACCGAAGAAGGTTTTTTATTAAGTTCTGGTGAAAACAATTTATGTTCGCTTTAGTTTGGGGTGGTTGGTATGGTTGTAGTCATATGCCCGATGTACGTACTATTGCTCAGAACAATTGAAAAATTTAATCATGTTTTATTCGTATTGACAACCATACAATGAAGTTGATATGATGTGTATGCCTATTAAAATTTGTTTTGATTCATATTTTACTGTTTAACAATAAATATTCACTTTCATGCTTATCAAAATATGATAATTGTCTGATTATCTAAATATTTAAACAAAATGCAATGAAATTCACCAAGTAACCGTTACGCCACTTCCGAGTCCTGATTCATCCGAATTGAATATAAGCAATAGAGCACTAAAATTATAGGTTTGTTCGGCGCCTAAATAATAAATGTCATAATTGGCTCCAGCAATTCTATAATATAGAATAATAAAATAAATTAATTACCAATATCTGATTAAAAATAAACAAATTGTATATTATATTTACACCTGGAACTATATAGTTTATCATATAATTAGGTTGTTTATCTTATAATAATCTAAATGAATTTGACTAAAATATAATTTTATCAATAATTTATCTATAGTTTAACTAAAATATACATGCCCTAGGTTTTTGAAATTTTGAAAACCTTAATGCTTATGTATTTTACACTTTTTTAAAATTTGAAACTACTATTGTATTTTATAATAAAGAAAAATCAACTACAGAAGATTCTGTTATTAAATATTCAATAAAAGTTTCCTACTAAAAGCTACTTGATTTATTAGTGCTTTTTTAGCACCCATTTTATACTCCCGCTTATAATCCCTGACGCAGTCGCTAATAATATTTCCCTCCTGGAAGTCAACAATCTGTAAGCCCCTTTTGAACAAAAATTGATTCATTAAGACTTTCTTAGGAGAACTATTCTTTACTGTCATGGGGACCAAATTTTCATTAATGATCATTATCATCGAACACAGTATTGCAGCTTTTTAGTCATACAGAATGACAGCTTTTTGTATTGAATACGAAGTTTGCTTCACAACAGAAAGTTGAAGCAGAATGTTGAAGTCAGTTTGAACGGCCCACAAATCGAGATACTCTAGTTGAATTAGTGGGCCTCTTCCTGATTGGCTGTCATATAACATAATTCATTGGCTCCCAATTAACAACAATATCGATAACAATTTCATCTAACATATTTCATTGGCTGTCGGTCGGCTTCAGCATTTAACTTCAACTTTGTGTAGTAAAACTAGCTTCATTTGAACACAAAAAGCTGTCATTCTGTTATGCAGAAAAGCTGCAATACTGTGTTCGCTGGACCATTATGAGTGATAGGTGTTAACAATTTGATATTATAAAGTCTGTTTATCAAAGATGACCAACGTAAAACCATTTGAAATCACACGCAAAACAGTATTATTACGCTGAACAGGTCAGTTGATTTTAGGTGTCCCACGAAAAATATCATATAAACAACAATCTGTAGAGAATATCATAGAGGTTGAATGCATTCTGAACAGCATCAATACAACTTTTATGATAAGTACCATGCCCGTATTCAGGGGAGAGAGGCAAACGGGCAATTGCCCCCCCCCCCCCCGAAATCCGAAAAATAGAGGCTATTTTGCCCTGAAAGTGCAAAAAATCGCAAAAATTTTCGCGCTACGCGCGAATTTGATGCATTTTAGGTCGATTTTGGCTTAAATTTGCACAAATTTTTCGCGCTGCGCGCGATTATTGATACAAATGTACCTCTTGTTTGGAGTTTGCCCCCCCCCCCGAAATCAATTTCTGGATACGGCCGTGATAAGTACCCTGATTTTTTGGGTGACTCATATAACTAACAGGTAGTTCTAAAATCTAGAATTACACAAACTTTGACAAGTACAATGATGAAGATAAAAATATGAATTATAATTTGTCAAATTTAATTAGTTATTCTTTTGTTTTGTCGGTTTATATAATAAGTTGCAATTAATTACCTTCTACCAAATCCAAAAAGCATTTCATATTTACCGCTGGTATACAAACGCTCCAATCTGAAAACAGAAATACTGTCGCAGCAACTTTCAGTGTTATAATATACATTAACATGTTTGACAGTCTTGGGAGAAACTACAATTGTTGACATCATATTATTGAAATACGGTCGCAGAGTTAGGTTCCCTTTAGTTTGAAGATTTGAAGATAAATCACTGTACGTGTAGTTATAGGATGGACTACCAATCGTATTCACCATGAGCCTAAAACCTCTTCGTGCACCAACATATGTTGAGAATACCACAATAGCTACCGGAGCTGTCAGGGTTACCTCTTCAGGTGCAGTTGTTCTACCTCTAGATTTTATTCAAAAATTGTTTATTAAACAGTCTCATCGAAGTCCTTAGTAATTGGATTATAATTTCAATAATATTATAATATTATATATAAGAAAATGGAACTTTATCAATCATATTTTCTTACAGAATGACTTTTTGATACGGTTCATAATAATCATCCTTCCGAAAAGTACTTATTTGAATGAAGTCATATCCAGAGTCCAATTCGCTAGGGTATTTGTAAAACACGAAGCTAGCTCTGTCGGTATTTCGTATGGTCCAAACACAAAGCTCATGACTGCTGTAGTTTCCACTGTACTTGTACTCTATAGCATCAGCCACATCGTACCGAGCGTTAATTACTCCTCCGCATTCAGCTATTTTTAACAAAAACATAAGTGCATTAATATTTATTTAATTTTTTGCAGTAATATTTTATAGAGAGTAATTATAATAACTGTATGTTGTCAAAGGAGCTATTCCATTTGGTCCAGTGAAGGGTGTATTTATTTTGATTTCAACGGTTGATTCCTTAATTTCCTTTTTCTCGTGTGACAGAGGTACAATGTCTACAACGCAATATTTAAAAAATATAATTAATTGTACTAATCGGCATACCGAAGTCACGGTGTTACAGTAGTTTTTTTTGAATGAATAGACATGTTATACTTGCTAACTACCCGGGAGTAAATGCATTATATTCAAAACGATCCTCACAGCCAGAGAATTTATGTACAGTAGCTCTGTTAAAAAATTTAAATGGCTGCCGCCTTGATTTTACGCACGTCGCAGCACA
>JAQFYB010005970.1:0-13040 GCA_034694085.1 Pogonognathellus longicornis | reverse complement strand
CTTTCCAAATATTATTGCCATTTACTCCCATATAACACCAGCAGGCCTCAGTTAGCGCGTTTCGAAGTATATACCACTCCTTAATGTAGCTCTAAATTTTCGCACGAAGTAACTTTCATTTATGTATCCGGGGAGTCTTGAGAATAGAAAGCCTGAAAAAGCCCAGAAAGTTTCTTCAAAACTCCCACAAAAAAAGGACGCTAAAAGTAAAGCTGAATACCTGGGACCAAGAGCAAGACGAGAGAGTTACAACGCAACAGCCATCGAAGAAAGACGGAATCAAAAAGTGTTGTGATCAGAAAAAGAAATTTTGTGAAACAGTGAATTTTACATAATTTTGAACTTCTGTAATTACCATAATTTGATTTTGTGTTTCGTTACAATAAATAGAATGTAATAATAAGATTTCATATCGTGTAGTTTTGATCACTATACCCATAATTTGAGTAGGGCAACAGATTGTATTTTGTAGTCAGTGGCTCATACCTGGATTCTAATTTATAAGTCCACTCGGCTAGTGTAGTTTAACATATTTCGGCTTGATTTGCATTAGAGGGGAGCTGGCTAAAATAATTTATGATAATCATTTTTACCTTGGTGCCCCCAAACCAAATCCTACATACGGATTTGATTTCGTCGTACTAATTGCAAAACATGCTAGATTAAACAATTTTATATTTGACTTGTTTTAGAATTAGTACGACGATTTACATAAGAGGCTTTAGTTTTCAAAACGCCGATTGCCTGCCGCTGAGGGGTTTGCTATTTGTCAACATACGAACATGAAATTTTGTATTCTAAATATTTAGAATATGCTCTATCAGGTTCTTATGGACCATTTTGGTGCAGTATTTTTAGTTTCGAACTTACAGCCAGGTCAAAGTTGACCAATTATCATGTATAGTTGCATTTTGCTCACAAACTAAAGGGAAATTCGAAAATATTATAGACGCCAAATATGTTTAGTTTATTAAAAGGAACATTTTGCATATTTTACTTTTTTCAAAATTTGTCAATTTATGGGAAATCCTCAAAAATGGGGTATAGTAATTTCAAAAAATGACCCGCAGCTCCCATCCATTACCAAAAACAAAACTTGGAGTAAGTTTGATTATTAAATTATCTATCAGATCTGCAAATAAAAAATTGGTAATGGGTGGAAGCCGCAGGACAAAATTACGATTTTAATAATTTCCCCAAAATTTCAGAAAATAGAAATGGGAATGAGTGTCATTTAAAGCGAAGCAGTAGGTCTAATCATTGTGTATTTTTAACTTTCGTTCTCGAATCCCATCCTATCAAAAACTTGTTTGAAATGAGCGCTCATATTCCAAGTTATGACTCAGTGGGCCAGTGCCGGCTTTACGTTTTGTGAGGCCCTGTGCAACAATTTTTAATATACCTTAAGCTAACCTTCATGTTACAAACAAGGCCGTATCCAGGATTTGATTTCGGGGGCATCTATGTAAAAATGTTAATATGGATAGCAATTTTTGCGCGAAGCGCGAAAAATTTTAGCTAGTTTGAGCCAAAATCAGCCTAAAAGTATCAAATTCGCGCATAGCGCTAAAAATTTCACGATTTATATCACTTTCGTGCTCAAACGCGAGTCCCCTCAAGCGCGAGGCCCTGTGCGGTCGCAACGTCTGCACATGCCTAAAACCGGCCCTGCAGAGGGCAACCGGTGAGATAACGAGATTATCATCATAACAACAAAAATAGTCATTACATATTATTACTTCGGAACTCAAAAAAGTTTATATTGTGAAAGTAAATAATTTGTTTAATCTTTTTGACGCAGGCAACATGGATAGTTTTTACATAACATTATAATATACGGAAATGCTTTTAGCATAGCTATTTCTATATTTGCCGTCTCGACCGTTTCCTTTTTTCAAACAAATATATAAAGTTGATTAAAGTTTGCTTGTGTTCACTTGCAATGTTTTTCCTCTCAACGTAAACGAATGTAGCTACTAAAGTTGTAAACGATCTATTTTGATGAGCTGTGTTTGCACAATCTTTCGGTTTAGTTCACCGACTGATTAATGGATGCACTTATTTGATTGTAGTATTTACAAAATTTAAATATATACCTATAAAATATATTTATTCATTCTGGTATATAATTTCTGGACGACCACAGAAGCAGACTTTTATAAGAATTCAACTGCATATCTTCAACAGTCTGTAAAATGGTATCCTCCGTATCATTTTAAATATTATTATGCAAATTGCCACTTTGCAATACAAGGTGAAGTAACAATATTACAACTATAAGGTCAGTATCTTATGTTTACTCTTCACAATGGAAATTACAAATTATGCACTGCAATCGATTTTGAATACCTTTTCATTGTCATTTCGTGATTTCAGTGAATTATTTAATGAATAATCAATGCAAATGAAAAGGCCCAAAGTATTTATTGCAATCACTTGTAATTTAATCCGACTTTAAATTACTATTATTTATTTCATAATTATTGGAAAGGTAACTACAAATAAAATATAGTAACGCATGAGGCTTAATCTTTTATTTATTCAGTTTTTATAGATTTGTGGTTTTATTTTATATTTCTTAACTAAATAAACTTGACCGGGTAAATAATACAAACACAGTGCCAAGTACTATAATTACACTTTTAATAAATAATTAAAGCGCCCTAGACTTTTCAAGAAAACCACAATGTTAATCCGTTTTTGCTTTTCAACCCTGCTAAGCAGGTTATTGTTATGCATTTATTATGGTCAATATCAAAAGTATTAATATCCAATTTTTAAAACTTGTATTAAATAGACTTTAAAGCTGATAGCCACAAATCATGGATAAATTCAGCATATTGAATAAATATCGTTCTGCCAGCTCAAACAGTCATTCTAATCCGGTGATCCAAAATCCTGTGATAGACTCGTCCGATGAGTCCATCGACGACAATGACCTATCTGAAAATAGATCGGACCCAATAGAACCAGATTCAGATGATTCTTCTGCTAGTGTTGCTTCACTTAACGAATCCATTGAAAGCGGAAGTAATGAAATAGAAGATGAAAATGACGAGACGGATTCTGAAAGTGACGATGATTCTTCACACAAGGAAGCTATTTCTAAACATCCAGGGAACAAACCGGGACAATTCAAAAGAGAGGATTCCTCCTCGGACGATTTCGATACTTCCGACGAAGAGGATGAGTCTGAAGAAAATTCAAGCTCAACACCAAATGTTGGTTTGAAAAATAAAACGGCCCCTGTTGTGCCACAAACGGAAAAAACGTCACAACCTCTCGAAGACTCAGATGACAGTTCAACTAGTAGTGACGATGAGTCGGGTGCTCAAATCCTTCAAACTAAGTCTACCACTTCCAAAAGTACTCCAACCGAAAAGCCCAGTAGCTCAAGTGACGAGGATTCCGATGAAAGTGATTCCAAATGCCCCAAGCCTGTTGAAAAAAGCACAACTGCTATAGATTGTGAGCATTCCGTATTTATATGCTCCATATGAAATGCTAACATACATTGAAAATATGCACATTATGTACGATAACATTGAATCAAACCTGTCTGTTAGATTTTGCACAGCTTATTGGACATCGGATAATATGCTAAATTTTTGCATTTGTGAACAATCATTTTTTTTAGCTTTTGTCTATAATTGAGATGTGTACTCTACCAACACTTATGAAACTTAGACTATCGATTGCAAGTTTTTATACATAAATAAATTACTACTTGTTACTTTTTCAGGTCTTAAAACTGCTGCTCCTCCTCCAGCACCGCCACCACCCCCTCCAACACCAATGGTAATTCAAGAAAATAAGCCAGTAAGTTCAGCTAAGAAAGAGAAAAAAGCAGCGTCCCAATCAGAAGGCATGAGTTCTGTATTGGATTCGATTAAGAACAAAAATTTTAAGTTGAAGTCTGTCAATGAAAAAATTAAGGACCCGTCCAAAGGTTGGTAACGATTGCAATATAAAAATAAATAATCGAAATTATAACTAGTAATCATATCACAAAATGCAAAATCAATATTTTTTTATTGAGCAAGTGGTGATCTTTTCTTAAAATCACAGAAACTCAAACAACTGTTAAAGAAGCTAATAGCAATGGATGTCAACCAAATGCAGCTGTTAGAAAAGTCAAAGCAAAATCCCAACAAATGGGCTCAGTAGCATCTGAACTCAGTCAAATAAGTAAGCAAATTTTTTTGCAACCGGCGCGTACCCAGAGGGGGGGGGGTTATTCGTGCACCCTGCGGGCACTTTTAAATATTTTAATTGTTTATGCTTGGAGGTTTTTGAGTTGAAAATATTTTTATTATTGTGAAATGGGGTTATAACAGTAAATAAATGCTAATTGATGTTTTAGGACCAGTACTTTCAAATGGGTTGCAAAGCCCAAAAGTAACAGAGAGGGTTGAGGAAATAAAACCAAAAACGTTAAGCATTCATGACACATCCATTCATGAGCTCGAAATCGAAGAACTAGAATTGAAATTGCTCTTAGTTCAAAAGAAAAAGTCAATTTTAACTGAGAGAAGGTCAAATTCGGATGAAAATGCCAAACTCGTCTCTAATAGCTCTTGGGAATCATCGAAAGCAGAAATGGAAAATGCTTTGAAAGAGACAAAAAATGTAACGAGTGCTTACGAGAATCGAGAAAATGCTTGTAAAACCCAGGATTCTACAGCGTTACATGAATATAAGCAAAATCATAAACAGTTCCTAGGGAGTGTACTGGGCGAAATTTTGAACCAGGGTTTCAGACTCAAACCCACTAAGGAAAGACGATCACGACTTGCCAAAGCCAAAGATAAAAGTCAAGAAGAAGCTTTGAAGGATGCTCTCATAAAAATATCCAAGGCATACCACAATGACGGCGAGGATAGTGCCTACAACGACTCCCATTCCGAATGGGATGATCAAGAATTGATTGAGCAATAATACTTAAAAATCCTTTTTCTTTTGCAGCTAAAATAATTAATAATCCATTTGCCATTTGTATTAGAACAATTAGAACAATAAATAACATCCTTAAACAAAGCTAGGCCATGCACAGAACTTAAAATCAGGAGTGAATATTGCCGAATAATTAGAAAACGAGACTTTTGCGATATGAACTCTCAAACATATAGAGTAATATTAAAAATTCTGAGAGTCGGACTTGTATAGTGATTTATTCAAAGTCATCAAAAATAATGAAAAGGAAAATTGCTTAGCATATGCCTTTGTTTACCAACTTTTAAATCTTTTACTATGTGTAACTTCCTTAAATTTGTCTAGTAATTTATTCAGCAACACGGAACATCTTACTGGCCTTGCATTCGTTTCCACTTCTGACACTTTTAATTTGTAACGATCCAATTTTTCCATTTTGGTATTTGAGATAATATAAAAAAATATAAATTAAAAAAGTTGCATTTGTTGGAATCAGTTTGGGATAATTAAATATTCAATATTTTCTACAACTACACTTTTAGTTCTTTTTAAACTGCTGTTGAGCAAATATTTCTACAAAAGTTAAGAGTGATAATGTTATTAATTGGCTTTCTCTACTGGTTATACAATGAAGTAAGACTATGTCACATTTCATTGTTGATTTTTGCATTGCATATATTCCAGTCTTACTTAATTCATAATTAAACATAGTGTAGTCTAAAAGCATTATCATACTTTAGTTCGTTGTTTTCACAATGCACCAATACAAGGCTGTTTTTAGGGGGGCTAATGTGGCAATTACTAACCCCGAAATCGGAAAAAGAGGTTATTTTACTTAGAAAAGTGTAAAAAGTCGCAATATTTTTTGCGCTATGCATTTTAGATTCATTTTGGCCTAAAATAGCTTTTTTTGCATAAATATTTTTATAATGGACTCTTTATTCATTATAAGTTTGTTGTTATTTTACCACTCCCGCAATATAAATGTAAATATTCTAAGTAGCCATGGACCATGATCCTCTAAACTATACATGGGTGATTACTATACTTCGGAAAAGCAGGCTCCAAAAACTTGAATTCAGGCAGGCAAAAAGGCACTAAAAATTGCCCAAATAGGAACTTAAATAGGCACTTAAAATCGTTCATATAGGGGCTTAAATTGCACTAATAAATGCTTTGAAAATATAACAAATTTCATTTAGTGTAATTAATGAATTATTTTAATAAGTATTATACGAAGTTTACTTCCAAAATTTAATTTCGCAACTTAATTCAATTCTTTGGTTTTTATGTATGAGCCGTCTCAAGCCCTGTCATCAAATCAAATGCAAGCAGGGCCACATTTTTTTAACAGATATAAATTAAATTTTATATACACTAAATATTTAGAGAATTTACAACCTTGTAGAGACAAGGTTGCAATGGAAAGTTTTCATCAAAGATTTTTCTTTCTGACTGATGGCTGAATATTTGGACTGTCATTTTTGGCTAATTGTTTTGAGGTAATGGGGTTTTCAATATGCATTATTCTACATTCTTCCAATGCTTACATGCACAATGTATTTGACGTCCGCATGTAATTTGATTGGAAACAAAGATAATTCACGCCAGGCATATAAAACTGCTGCAAGGATATCGTAGCGTTATATGTCTAAATATGCATTGTCTCAACATAATATTATTATATGTATAATTTTCTTCTTAACAATTGAGTTAAAACAATTAAACAATCAAATATCATTTAAGTTTCAATTGTTACCTCTGAATGATATGAAAAATAGGCATTATTACAGCCAAAACGGTCAAAATATGCAATAAAACTCAAAAGTGGCCAAATATGCACTAAAAACCAAAAATGGGCAAATAGGCACTAAAAACGAAAAATGGGCAAATAGGCACTAAAAACCAAAAATGGGCAAATAGGCATTTATAGGCACAATAGGATTTTGTATATAAGCTTCTTATCACATGAAACGTCTAAATACGGAGTGTGCCTATCGTAGGATAAAGAGAGCCGGATAGGCTTTTGCCTGCTTTTCCGAACTATGGTGATTACATAGACAAAGAGGAATTCATGATGCAAAATAAACAGACATTATTTGGTTTTAAGCGTTAAATTATAATCTTATCTTCATATTCACATTGAGTGCTTTTGTTTCTAATAATGAGGCTGGCTTGTTTACGTTTAGGACAAATTATAAACGCAAAAGGTGGAAAGTCCATTCAAACATTTAATAAACGTATTTGTCAGACCTGCTGTTTGTTCTTGAATCGTGATCGTTTGTCACCTTTTCGTGGAAACTAGTGTGTTATTGAGTGTTGTACACATATTGTCTATGAAACAACAATCACTTGCAGATAATATACTTTAGCTAGAAGACAACGATTTATTTGAATTGAGGACATATGAACTCAGAAAACAATTTATTACACAAAGTAAATTTAAAATTAACATTTGAATCCAAAACCCAGGATTTACCACGTCATTACATAATCATCATTTCATGAGAAGTCCAATTTAGGTTTCCAATTTTTTAATGCAAGTCCAAATTTTATTACCTAAAAATCATGATGAAATACTATCAATATAAATGTATCAATTGCCCAATAAAAACAAGTTTCTACTATATTTTTGCAATCATGTAAACGGCCGGGTAACTTGAGATGATCCTCTATGCTTGTATGCTACCATTTTTTTCAACACTCAGCATATTGGCATACTTAAAGATATTTTATGCATGATACATATCTATACTACATAGTTTTATGTATTGAACCTTATGGCATTATTACAATAAAGTGCTGGTTTTTGCTTTCAATTTACATTTTCTCGTTTAATATAGAATCGAATTGAACCAAGTTATTCTTATCTGTTCTCCTGTAAACATAGTATGTGGAAATCAGAGCAGTTCTTGATTGGTTTAGGGCGGCGCACGTCTGTTATTTTACAGCCAGCAATTAGACATAGCGAGAATTATTTATTGCCCTTAACGCAGATTTTGTTTAATTATTTTTGGAAGCTTACTAATATGCCACCGAGGTATTTTTGGGAAATGTATACGTGTGTTCAGTTCATTGGGAAAAGAATCAATTTTTAGTGTCCATTGGGTTAATACATGGACTGGATGATTAGGATAGAAAACCAATATTTACATACAAGTTTTAACTTGAATGCAAATTTCTTTAGCATGACAACTTTGCGCTTTTTAAAATCAGAAGTTAACACTCCCTCTAAGAGGTTTTCCGCCTTGTATCACTTTAAGAGTATACATGGTTTTGCACAGACAACGTATAATCCCTATGGACAGTGAAAACTGATCACGCTGAATATAAGAACACACGTCTAATCAAAAGTAATAATTGCATAGAATTTAGCAATTTTAATTGAAATTAAAGTAGTAACGTCGTTATGAAAACGGAAACCAAAGGTTAACACATTTTACAATTATAATATTTATCTTATCTAATAACAATTCACGAATTTTGTATGCAGCATACAATCATATATTATGTCTTGTGATTTATGTAATCTATTCAGCGTGCATAACCGCGGAGCACCATGACCATAGTACAACTAAATAGTTATTGAAGCTCATTTTGATTGTGCATAATTATCTA
Organism: Pogonognathellus longicornis; assembly: GCA_034694085.1. NCBI lineage: Eukaryota > Metazoa > Arthropoda > Collembola > Entomobryomorpha > Tomoceridae > Pogonognathellus > Pogonognathellus longicornis. The sequence continues at coordinate 4,490 of JAQFYB010005970.1, read as the reverse complement.
TACATACATGTAGGTATAATTGAAAGCATTGTGTGTGGTCGAATCAATAAATGTATTACAAACTTCAAGTACAATGATTGATTGCTTTGATGGACTCTCGATAAGTTTTAATCATATGAGTTACATCATATATATTGATTTTTATGTAGTGTCAACAACTTTATATAAATAGTATTTCATTCCGTATGTCTGTCTGTCCGTCCGTCTGTCTTGCAGAACTAGTAGTATGGTATCTAGTACTATTGTATACTATGGTGATATAGTATATAGTAGGGTCGTATAGTATATATTAGTACCATTTATACTATAATATAACGTTGCATACCTGATATAGCTACCTCATAGGGACATCTTTTATGTCTTTCCGACTGTTGAACAGAAAAACCATAATAACAACAAAACTCGAAACAAAACTTACTTAGGGGTAGTTTCGAGTTGGTGAATTCGTAAAAAAAACCAATGATTTTTTTTTAATTTTCAGTTCTCACTTTTTACCATAAAATATAAACAACCCTCGTACCAAAACTTACTTATGTGTAGTATTAGGTGCTGAATACTTTAAAAAGTATTCTGTTTCCTTGCCATATACAGTGTTGGCACTTTATTAAATCTGTTGGTAATAGTTTATTGGTACTTGTAAATAACATTTCTTTTGAATGACGCTTTTAAATTATTGAAATATCAGATGGACTTCTATGCAAACACTATTCAGTAGCAAACCATCCGGGCTTAACTAAATTCATCAAATGTGACCTTTCCGCTAAATTGGACATCGAGTTTCCATGAAACCAATTGAAAATAATTTCTTTTGCCGGAAATGCAACAATTACAGTTCATTTCCGGGCAAATGAATAAACTATCCACTTTTATTCATTTATTGTCAATTGCTCTCAGCCTCTTATTGGGTAATTAGAAATCAATATGCATAATATTAGTGGTACTCACACTGAAAAATATAATCAATTCTAATAAGAATCACAACTGACCATAATTCAAAACTGTGAGCGCAATGCCCAAGTAAAATCGGAATTGTATTTATGAGTTCTCCAGCTTAACCTTCATTTAACCTTCACACACTGCTGTGTAAAGTTGAGAGGCCTCGTACAAATTTTTTTTGCATATAAGATTTAAATGTTCCTGCATTTCTTTCGGAGGAGGTGCAGTTATGTTAAAATCAAAATAGTTCTGATTCTTTTCATAGAATCGTGTTTTCAGGAGATTCTTTTTTCCCTGATTCTGATCGCTTTTGACTAATCTTTAGCCTGCATGCGCTCTAGGAGCTGATCCTCAAAAAGATCAGAAATTAATAAAAAATATGATTCTAATCTGATCTTTTGTGTTGGTGTGAGTACACTATTTAATACTTACGAAAATCATTTACTAATCGTTAATCAAATAAATAAGCACTGTAAGTTATATTTATTTTTTAATACTCAAAACTTCAACTTATTTTTACAGCCTGTAATAAAACTGTTGTCGGTTACACTTTTTGTTCCGAAAAGCAGGACGGCCTATATCCGAGTGCTTACAATTGCAAACACTACTACGAATGTCAAAATTCAATAACTATAATTCGAAATTGTACTGAAGGGCAGTTTGATCACAATGAACTTCAATGTAAAGCAAATGCGGAATGTTTGAACCCACCTTTTCCTCACTGTAATGTCGACTGCACTACTCATGAAAATGGAGACATGTTTCCTAATCCAGAAGAATGCGCTACTTACTTTGAATGCAGTTGGAACACATTGCTTATTCGACCCTGTTCCCCCGGATTGTATTTCAACCCCGACCTTCCAGAGCCTAATTGCGATAGGCCTGAGAATGTTATTTGTGCAACATGTACATCGAATTCAACCTCAACAACCGGACAGCCAGGAACATCAACATCAGAGCTCCCTGAAAACACTTCAGTGTTACCCGGATCCACCTTTCCTACGTCAGAATCAACCCCAACTACTGATCCCGGATATGAGACAACAACACCTGGCGTTTCAACTACAGCATCAGAATTGAGTAGCACCGTTACACCTCCCGTTACAACAACGTTCACACCCCAACAAGAAGATAATGACGATAATTTATTAGTAATTATATTACCAGTTGCCGTAATCATTCTACCTGTCATTGCAATTATAATTGGTACAAATCTATTCAAAGCACCCGAACCAATAAGCGTTTCAGGTCTGAGTCTCAAGACACTTCCACCAAGCCCCCATACTAGTTTTGGTGTAATTAGTGGCCAACAGCTACTGGGCACACCAAAAGAAGTTGGAATGCCTCCTATAGGTGGGTACCTACCAATTGTTTAGATTAATTAAAAAATGAGGACATTGAAAACTAATGGCTAGGCACTTGAACATAATTACATAAAAATTTAACTTATTTTTTGTTTCTACAATAGAAAATCCCCAATCAGATGTAACCATTGACATCAATAATAATCCTACGATTGTAGAAACTGCACCTTCACCTAAGCAACATGATTCTGAAAGGAGAACTCAACAATTGCAAGATGTATGCATACGGAGGGCGGTTGACGCAACGTACAAAAGCTGGATTCAAGTAAATCTAATATGGTTCAGTAAATCCACAAGTAATATTGAACAAGTCAGAATTTTTGCGCATGAAATAATATCCAGAGAGGATGATATAAAAATGGTACGTTTGTATAACAATAATGTTGGCATTGATAAAGTTTGAATTATTACAATTGACTAATATGTGACATTGTTTTAATTTGCTACTAGAGAGAAGAACCAAATGTAGAAAAACAATGTGCCATTTTTTACAAAATAGTTAAGGATGCTGGGTTTATAAAAATTCATGTCGTAATAAACGCTCTGCGAGAAGCTGGTCAGAAATTACAAGCAGATGAACTGCAACTTTTCTTCGACTATCATTGCCCGTCAAATCCTGACGCATGCAAGTACAAAATATTCATAATTAGTTCTCTAATCCTCTGAAGTTTTTCAGAATGACCAAACTAACGTAAGTGTTTATTATTGTGTTTCAGATAACAGCACAAACATTATTGGACCGAATCAGGAAAATCTTGATAGCGAGGTAGAAAGAATTGTTGCAACCTACAATATCCACAATCATTACACAATCAACAATTTTTACAATTATGCTGGAAGAAATTCCGCAATAAGACATTCCGCTTGAATTGAAAAAAGGAGCTTCCAATTACATTAGTGTAACTGGAAAATGCTGTAAAATGATCATTTTAATATCATTCATTTTTTCAAATGCTTAACACTTCACTTTACACTTCAAAAAGAAAGAAATACATGCCAAAAAGACTATACCCCACCGTATTCTACGTACTGTCAAATCTGATTGAACAAAACAAAGCAAATACTTCTTCGTTTTCTATCAATTATTAAATTGGTAATACACAACCAGGGGCGTATCCAGGTCACACATTTGGAGGGGGCTTGAGCAAACTTTTGTTGTATACGTCAAATTTTTGCACGCAGCGTGAAAAACATTTGCATAGTTTTGGTCAAATTTTGCAAAATTTGCGCAAATTTAGGTCAAAATCAATAGAAATTGTAATAAAATCGCGCGTGGGGCGAGATGTTTTGAGATTTTCAGCATTTCTATGGCAAAAATGACCACTTTTTTGGGGTTTTTGGAAAAACCTGATTTTATCTGGTGTTAAGTCCAAATATTTGGCGGGTGCTTCAGTCCCCTAAGCCCCCCTAAATACGCCACTGTACACAACACTACAAAGCTATTAGACTACAAATGCGTTCAACTATTTTTGACAACACATTCTTTCTTTTATAGGTTATAGGGCATAGGAATATAATAAAATTATAAACATAATTGACGAAGTGATTATCACATGATTAACAAGAACATAACCGTTGTGGCGCTGACGGTACATTAAGCAAACTAGTATGAAATGGAAGAAAATTTTGTCAAAGGGGTTGAATGAGATAAAAAATGACTACCATTACTTGAGTAGGTACCTTAAAAATATAAAGACAATTCCAAATTGTCTGTATTGTAGTTATTGCAGCCAATGTTTCATTGCATTAAGTTAGAAATTATCTTAACTTGACATAATAAGAGTAGATAACGCTACCACTAAAGAAATGACTAAATAGGTGCTGCAAAAATTTCATTATCACTTTACCAGTTCAAAGTTCTAAACTCGAATATAGCCTTCACCTTTATGATTTTTCACTATTTATCTCCAATAGCCTTGTTGAAAATGGCACGTTCACATTTGAATTCATTCGGCGAATTGAATATAATGTAAGGTTTAATTGTATATAATGATGCGTTCTCTTCTTTTGTTTTATAGATAACACTTTATTTCACTTTAAACAACATACAATTATAATAAATTACATTGTGTTATTTGAATTGCCATTGTCTGCTGTCCGTCTGTAAGGCGTTAGGGAACGTGCATATATGACGTCTGCAATTTTGAGCCTTTTTTAGAGGGGGGGGGGGGGGGGGGGGGGGGGGGGGGG
>JAQFYB010005969.1:0-13042 GCA_034694085.1 Pogonognathellus longicornis | reverse complement strand
TTTCAAATAAAATAATCTAATTCAAGCAAAATTATGACATTCGGTAACTCGTCTGACTTAATATTGTTCATGCCATATTAGTCTCATAAGTACTTAAATCTAGTTCTGTTGCGCCAAATAATGAAGCCCTGGAAAGTCATAACATTATTTGTGTTACAAAATCTCTTTGAAAAGGTTACAATTATTCCAGAAATACCGTAGCTTATTATTTAGATTATTACAGGAACTCATAAGATTTTTCAGATTGAATGGCTGAGTCTTCATTTGGTAAATAATCCCGCTTCATCGATAAATCAAGCAAAATATTTATTCTCAAAGTATACCGTGTCGAATAGAGATATGAATCCAACTACTCAAAATAGCTCATTAAACTCTGTAAACTCATTAAAATACTTTGAAGTGCATATATATAGTGTAAAAAAACAATTTTGATTGTGAACTATAATGAAAATAATAGAGCATTGAATTTGAAACCAAATGAAAAAAAGCTTAAAAGCTTAACAGGGTTTAACTAGTACAAATCTAGTATAATGAGGTTGCTAATGATCTGCACACTCATTCGAGAGCTCATCATTGGAATTAATCCGACAATTTTTATGAAATATTATTATAACACTGTTGTGTACCATCCGGGATCCCAGTTATTTGCAGCACCAGCTTATTGACAAAATCTCAATGTCTCAATATTAAGCGAATGAAACTATCGGCAATGTTTGGTATAATAAATGAAAAAGATTCAGAAAACACTTACTCACTACGATCTCAATATTCACTCACACAGTCACACAACACACATGAAATCTACAATCTCTAAAGCACTGTACAAATATTTCGTGTTAGATATTATTTTGATCTTAGTGAAGTCAAAATGTCAAAGGTTTGCACATTATAACTTTCAGACATGTTTATTGTTATTTTACACATGTGTACATATGACATTTTAAATACATACTTCATTCGACTATCTTTAAAAATGCTCTATTACGATTACTCGAGTAATCGTACTCGATTATACATATAGATATTGATATTAAGACTTCGTGAGTTCTAAAAATAACCGATAAGAATAACGCTAATACTGATTTGTTATTATTCCTCAACTCCCAGGCAAGCCGATTGTATAAACGAAATACAATAATCATCGTATTTCAGAAAATCAATGGGAAACATGATCAGTAGGTATTTTAAATAAAAATTGCTCACGTAACTGCGAAAATGTACTTGACTGAAATAAGAATAGGTAGGTACTTTGTAACAAATTAACTGACATACTTTATTTGACTTACATAATGGTAGCAATTTTCAAGCCCAGTTATATTTTATATTTTTATAACTATTTTAAGTAAAGCAATCTTCTCTCTGATGAAGGTTGTTAAGATGTTGTTCAGCTGTTAACTCGTTCAAGCAGCAGAGTCAAGTCAACCCTCAAATAATATACTAAGTTGTAAGTGCAGAAACTATGCCATATTATTTTTTGCAATAGAACGAAGGCTTGGAGGTGTATTGTATCAATCAAATTTTTTTTATTCCTGAATGAACTTGTGCTTACCTATTTATATAAAAAATCTTATCTGTACGTCGTCTGTTTGGCTTGCCCTGATATGCCATCCACTAAAGGGTTCGATGTAGTGGACGAGAGCAAGGTTATAGGTCGAATATCGCATGAAATAATTGAATCAGAAATGGTATTTCTCATAGTATTCCAGAGAATCAGAAAAGCGCGATGACCATAGATTTTATTTGTACCTACAATTTTCTTGCCCCGAAGGATAAAAAGGATTCAGTTGGCTGACTTCAGTTGCTCTCTTGGTTCCATTTCTGAAAAGCAATATGGAAAAGAAGCAACGTTAACAGAACATAATAATATAGTTTTAAGAAATTGTGTTGTTTATTGTAGTCACGTTGCTACACATGTCAGGCTACCTATCTGGACAACATCCTTGTGTACCTAATAATAGAAGAAAAGAAATGTCTGCTTATTCTTGCATTGTTATATATATTATACCTAATATAATATTATATATCATACTGGCCAATCTGAAGTTATTTCAGATGTATCATTTCCTTTTGTTGATCAATCCACCTGGAAATGAAATATTCAGTCATGATTTCGGGTCACTTTTACATAATACTATATAATAACTATAGCAAGAAAACTTTCTGCTTACTATTTAGTGCCTTACGATTTTGATTAGCAGCTTACAGCATCCAATGGCCCATAAATTAATGAGATTATCAGGAGGGGGTGGATAATAAAAAAGTAACAGAAACAGCCATACTAATATGACCCATAGAAGTAGAAACTACTGAAGTCAGAAGAACTGTTTTCCGTAAATTAAGTAGAATTTAATATACCTAATATTAATATTGTTCACCTGGTACGCTGGTATGTAGGAACGAATAAAGCGATACATTTAATCAACTTTTGAGTCGTTGTCATTCCTATAGTTCCCTTACTCAATTATAGTTTATTTTTGTTGCACATGTAATATGTTACTACGTTGGTTACTCTATTGAAAGGAATTTCTCAGAGCGAGACATTTTTATCTCTTAAGAATGTCAAAGTTGGAAGAATTTAGCCTGTCTTAGCCAGGAGCTGATTTCGGATTTCAGACAGTAATGAAAGACAAGCTGTCCATTTCAGACCTTTGTACATGGCATGCAGTTCAGAAAGCAGGATACAATGTTACTATACTAGGTATTAATGTTTACATATTAAATTTCACATTGAGTTCACTAGCTCATAAAGATTCTGAGTATTTTCCTTTTAACTTGCCAGTCTGCTGTGATATGTATACTACTAGCGCATTGAAGCGTTAATCATAACATAACGAGTTTTGCGAATCCTTGAATTTAAATTGTTGCTTGCCTGTAAACAGATCAGTTGGATGACCATGAATGACATGAAATAGATACTCGAATCAAGATGTTATATAAAACTCAAATACCTATTGATAGTCGTGGGTATGCCTACACAATGAATTTTAGCAGATCTGCCGTTAAATAAGATTAAAAAATATTGGCAATATTTTGAAAATAATAAGAGTTTTGGCAAAACGGAGTCGCAGATCAATAATAGTTATCCGTTAGGTACTACAATATGGGAAATTCCGAAAAATAAATCACACATTAAGAATTTACAATCCTCACTAAATGTAAGTCAAGATCGAGCTTCCTAAATTAAAATTTCAAATAAGTATAGTTTCACATAATACTATTTAAATTTTGCCTGCATTGATTGAACATGTTACATTAAATTTAAACGTGAAGTTTCTACAACTGCAATGCAAATATATCGAATTGAAGATTCATAAAAAGAAGATCATAAAAATCCACTTTCCATGACTTTTACTAACTGCAGTGGCAATACGCTCGGCGTTTCCTAGAATAAAAAGAACCTAAAATAAATATAGAAAAGCAAAAGCTAAGTATATCTATAAAATTGGATATCATAGTTGTAATTTGCATTACAAATTCAAGTGATGTACTTTAAGCAACTCTAAGGAGAAAAGCGCAGTATGGCTGACTGGCAAATTATTACTTTCCGCCCAATAGGTTTTTAGCCGTTTAAAAATTTATTAAGTATGATATATCGCTGAGGGCAGAAGGACGACGAAATCTTGTGAAGCGGCATGTGTACAGTATTATTGTATTATTATGTAAAATTATTAAAATATGAATGAAACGTTGAGCTCGCAATGTGACATTTTATGCACACAGAAAATAGTAAGTTCACAGCCTGGCGCAAACGTTATAAACCGTAAGTATTTTACATTATATTGAGAACGTCTATTAGAAGCTTTGATCTTGTCTTGCATGTCATGAAGTTGTCATTTATCAGTATTAAGATGCGCCACTACTGGGTAGGGGTAATGTAATTCTTCACCTGATATTCAGTTTAGTTTCGAGGGAAACTTATATAGTATAAGCACCTAGCGTTCAGAAGGCTTTTTGCTTTCAAAAATAGGTTCAATATGACACTTAACGAAGACTTCAAACGAGAGTGTTAAATGTGAAGTCCATGCTTTTTTCTCACCAACAAAATTGCATGCATGAATTTTCAATTATGAGTGACTCAATCTCATCATTTCTTAGAGTCATATTACCTACTAAATTGAGGAATTCCAAATTTAAGTCTACAGATAGCATAGTGAGAATGAAATTTGCTCAAGTAGAGTAGGTAGGTATATATACTTTGTAATTTGATAGCTGGTGAGTCGTGTTCACTCTGTGGTGTAAATTCAAAGAATTTAAAAATTTTATTAGGTACGACACGAGCAAATTGAATACATTTTAGATTGGTTTAGGCACATGGGCACCATTTTCTCGCGCCACGCTTCAATAATACATCAAAATATATTTTTATGGTTATCATTATAGGATAGGTATTTATTATAGAAACAAATCCTGAATTTTGTTTTCGGACATTATTGTCCCTGTATCTTCATTGCATTGATATTTGTTGCCGCATAACTACATAAATGAACCTAAGGCCACCTTATAGAAGTTTATGGGTTAAGAAATATTTTATTTTATTCTTGTAAAGCATAAAAGACAATTGAAATACATAATCCCAACATTCATCGAAGATTGTTAAAATATGTGAAATAAACTGAAACTATATTAATCTCAAATCCAATGTTTACAGACGAAGTAGTCTATCTAAGCTTTACTGGAGGGAAATGTAAATGTTGTAAGAAACTATTTCCCCCTATTGCATTGTATTGATCGCATTTCTTAAAATGCATCTTATACACAGTGGGGCATTTAGGGACGGGGTCTTAGAGGCTGAAGCTCCCTCTCCAAATTTTTGGACTATACACAAACAATGTTCTTAAAAAAATCACAAAAGCATACTCGCAATAAAAGTGCACAAAAATAGCTAGATTTTTCTCTCTTATTGCGAATTTGAGCCTCAAAACCAAAACCAGGGTACGGCTGCTATACACTTGATTCTCCTTTTTGCTCTAGTACGCCCCTGCATCCACAATCAATGAAACATACTCTTTGAGTGAAATCCGCGGAATCACGATTCACATTTTGATCCTAATACAGTAATATGTAAATAAAATATTTAAAATCTGGTCGTGGAATGTGTTACTTAATACCTTAGATACAACGTCGAATGTCTTTTGAATAAGTCTGAGTTTAAGGTGCTAGTATAACTAGGACGAGCCACTTTAAAGAAAATCATATTCTAAACATTCTAAGGTATCATGATCTTGTACATCGAGCCATGTGATTCACAACTCAAATACAGTCGTTTATATACAGCTGAGTGTAACCTATACATTATTGCACGTATTTTGAAGTCCTCACCTTCCTATTTTTTAATGGTAGGTGCTATGAGAGTGGGATACGGATAGAGTGGGATCCTGTAAGTAGGATGGGATAACTGGACCAGTCTGTATTTTTAAAATATAAAACAGATCAGGGTAGGGACCGATTCCAAATTTTTGGGTTCGATTGTAGTTAGAAAAAATTAAAATAGAAATTATTAGTCGTTATTCTTAGAGGCACAAATACGCGCAATATTTTACTTGAGAATTTCTCTTCAAAGTCATCTCCGGTTTCTAATATTAACTGCCTAGATATACGAAAACAGGTGGGGTTCATGATTCAAATTTTTAGAATCGGTACCCAACTGGATTATTTTTTTGGATTTAAAACGAGTTGGGGTCGAGTTAGCTACTTAAATGGTTTCATTGTGGTCCGATCCCAAAAACTGTGATCGTTCCCAACTCTAGAAAGTACTCATCTATAGGACGCTGTACTGCTTGTGTATTGAATTTAAAAGCGTTAAGTTCAAAGACATGAATAGAATTTTATATTTTAGTGTATCTGGACCGTCCGTATATATTATTGCTTTCAGATCCTTTCTGTACATCAAAGGGAATTTGTAAATCGAGTCGTGTGCACAAACCACTATTTCAAGAATTCTTCAATTCAGAGAAGTAGATCGGTAAGTCTGATTGAAAAGCATGGAAGTAGGTCCTGCTCACAAGTACTTCGTTTCTTCGGTATCCTTCAACAACTACCCGACAACTGCTGTATCCAAACGTTTCATGACTGAACTGACTACCCAAGTAATTTTGTACAATGGAAACAACGATGAAGATTGGTTTACCGTAAATGCGACTGAGGACAGTCCGTCCAACTTCTTCAGTGGGTCCAGTTTTACAATCATCGATATTGGTTGGATAATTCTTTACTCTATCATGTTGTCCATGGCAGTTCTTGGAAATATTGTGGTCATATGGATCGTTTTAGGTCAGTAAACCACTTACACATTAACTCACTTTCTCTAAATAAATATCAATGCCTAACTATAGCCTCAGCCAAAATTGTACTATTTCAATATAACATTGCATTGAATTGACAAGTGACAACAAATGCATTTACATTTTACGATACCTACCTCCAATAATTGTCTTCCCAAATCATCATTTATCCTCATGGGACTATTCCATTTATACCGATATATTTTTTTTTTTTTATTTTTATTCATATAACATGTAGAACAAGACACATTATTTTACCATGCACTTTAGAAAAGTTTTTCTGAATTATTTAAAAAAAATCGTTGGTGGTACTCAAACCTTGAGTGGGACAAGGATCTAATCTGTATCCTTATATACGGGATATATGTATGATGTAGTTTATGGCTCATGAACATGCATGTAAGGTAAATCCATGTACAAAATCACTTTTCTACGAGAATGCGAGTGAACTTGAACTTACCATTATACCACTTGGTTGCTTTCTCCTTGAATATCCTGTTATTTGTTTTAGTTCAAACGTGCAGCAATGTACCTACTTAAATATATCATGGATATATTTTATAAGGTATATTCATAAAGATTAGATGTATTATTCAGTCGAGCTTATCGGGGTTACGAGGTTTAAAAGAAATTCGGGTTTTGATACGTTATCCGTTATATAAGTTAAATCAATAGGAATGAGTGAGAGAAATCAAATTCAATTTTATCTTGTAATAAAATTCAATTCAATGAGATGTTATCGAATGCTATAACTTTGGCAATTTTTGTTTTCATTTGTCAAGCAAATATGCATTCATTAATTGATTAATTGGATGCAGTGGCTTGGTACCTCACTGCCCCGCGGTATTCTCTTTAGCATCTTTCTATACAGCTTATTACTTCAATGTCAAAATTATGGAACATATAGTGTTATATAAAATTTTGACAGTGGAGGTTTACAGCCTCCGTTCAGTCTCATGCAATTTGCATAAAAATTGATGCAATTCACTGTGCTCCTCAGTTATGACATGACTTTGTGGTAACACATAGAATACCAGCAGGGTACTAAAGTAGCTAGTGCATTTTTCATTTTTAAAGATGAAAGTGCAGTAGTGTGCCACAAGATTGAAGGAAGTAAGTCAATTTATGCACTTTTATACGCAAAAGTAAAGTATCAGAAGATGAAAGGGAGTGAAAATTTTGCAACTTTAATTACAAAAAGAATCAGGAAATGAAAAAACTTTGAATATTTTAAACCAAAAAAATCAAGAAATTGATGGAAATAAGAAAGTTTTGCCTTTTATGTACGACAAAGCATCTGAAGATTAAAGTTGGTAGACAGCAGTTTTCATTTTGATTTTAATACCAAAATGTATCAGGAGATGAAAGTAGCTATACATGCATTTTACAATATCTCACGTAACTATAAAATAATTGAAACTATTTTGACCTCTCCAAATTCACGTTAAATGCAAAAAGAATTTTAATTTTAACCGTTGTCGCCTGCAGACCTTGTAGACTACATAGAAGCATTTTCCTAAGGTTGAAGGTTTCTACGCCACTGCCCTGATTCGATGTTTAAGCTTACCCATCGAAAACCTACTCATTCATAGTTACTATTTTACTGGATCAAATTTCACGTACGTAAAAACTCTGCTCCAAACTGCATGGATAATTACTGTAATATCAATGAACTCAATTGATCCCTCTGAAGCTCATTGACTACATTGGATACCTAGAATTTTGCCTCTGCACGAATAAAATAAATGAATGTTTTTAGTCACCGACTGTAACCTACGGGGGACTTGAGACTGACTCAATTTGACTTCTTTGAAGTGACAGAATGAGCTTTGTCGCAAAATAATGTTGAAAGCACGAAATGGTATCCATAGCTATTAGGAATAATGCACCACGGCAACTTATACTGAAACATATTTACAAAAGAATTGTGATTAATACTTATTAAACAGTTATACAGTCATTGCTCAATTTTATTCGCATGCTGTTACAATTACCACACTTCTGTGTGCGCAGTACTGAAAGAGGATAACGAGCTACATCAAATCTTGTTTACTTAGGTACACAATAATATAAGCATTGAAGCGTTTCTGCAGGATAGAGTAGGTGCACCTTGAGTTATATATACACCCCTCAATCAACCTCAGATAAAAAACTCATACATATGCTGATACGAGGCCATAAAGATTCTTAACTTTACACCTAAAAGTTAAAAAATTAGGTTGGAGAAAAAACAACTTTAAATAGAAAAGTTTATGGATACCAATTAGTCCGCATTGTGTATCAAAAATTAATATTGATCTTTATATTTTTCTTCAGCCCATCGAAGTATGAGGACAGTGACAAATTATTTCTTGCTGAATCTATCTGTCGCCGATTTAATACTAGCGACTTTCAATGGGACTCCAAACTTTTTCTACATGTTACAAAAGTAAGACTAGTTTTGCCTGTTTTTTGTTCTTAAGGATGATAGTTTGTTACTTCTGCTTGGTTTTGTGTGTTAGTAGAGTAAAGATAAAGTAAAGATAGAATTCAACATTTAAAATATCCAGCCACAGTTTTAAATCTCATGCAACTCATGAATTGTGACTAGAACAGCGGCGTGGGATTTAGCCAGATTCTTCGAGCGTGGTGTAATTTAATGCTTGTTATATTCAGTATTTGTTCATGTATGAATATTCTTCCTCAAGAATCCCAAAATTCCAACCCTGGACGATTCCTTACAACATTATTATCAATAATTCATCAAATTAGTTATGCATGTACGGTTCTTACGTTCTCGTTAACATTACTTCACAATTTGCCTGTCAAACTAAAACTTTACGATTCTGACATGTACCTAAACACGTGCATGGTTGTAAACTAAAACGCATGATTATCAAACAGTATTTTTAGAAACAGTTAAAATTTATGTGTATGCACTTTCATGAATGCAAATGAATGCAATAATTAAATGAATGATATTTTGTCGAAACCTTCTCCATGATTATTTAACGAAAGAAATAAATATCGAGTTTATTGGAGTACTGGCTATAAAATCCTTTTAATGTATTATTTCATTGCAAATTTTAGCGAATGGGTACTTGGGCACATTCTGTGCGTCATAAATAATTTTGTGGCAAACTTCACAGTCGCTGCTTGCGTTTTTACAATGACGGCAATCTCAATTGACAGGTAAAATATTTGACACATGTCTCTAATATAAATATATCCAAAGTGATAATTGAAACTAATTTACACTTTTAAGAAACTTTTGAATTCTTCCGTTAAAATTCTAAATTTAAATCAGTGTAAACATAGTAAAAGTTTCCAGAGCCAAAATTATTGTTCCCCTACAGTTTAAAATGTATATTTGAATAAAAACAGCATTGTTTCAAATTCTCAACAAGTTTTTGAATGAGTCAAGTAGTATAATAATATATAGTACTGTATATATACCTGATACGGGCAGATGAAACTGACATTTGTCTTACAACGTACCACTACTTTTCAGGTGGATGGCAATCATTCGACCATTAGAACCCAGAATGACGAAAGGATCTGCCAGACGAGCTATTGTAGCCATATGGGTTGGAAGTGCGGCATTGGGAGCACCTTGTCTGTATTACTCTGGTTTGGAAAACGATGAGACTGGAAGAGTGCATTGTCTGGTAGTTTGGCCCGACGGCTCTCCCATCAGCCGATCCACATTTGATCTTGGGTTTGATATTTTTTCACTCTTTTGTGTTTTCTGATATTTACTTTTGCAATTACAAACCGGCAACTTTAGGTAGACTTATTCTAACATCATTTGGATGAAACATACTAAATCATCATTAGATTAGGATATTGTTGTGGAGAAAGTATTGCGTTAATTTCAACACAGAAGAGTTGAGAAAATTCGAAGTAATATGCTTTGAACAATGATTTCTCAATCTGTAGTATATAGTTGGATACCTCTCGCAAATTTTGGTTAGGTACTTGTACTTGTAGCTCAATCTTGGGTTTAATAAGATTAAGATCGCCTGTGTAATGTTTGTATAATAATCTATGCCAACGACTATCTATATATTTTATATCTACATGGATTATGGATACTTGCACTAGTAATACTTCAGTTGTGTGTGTTCAGTAATTTGTATTATTAATGATACATGGTTGATTTATATTTCAGCTACAACATATGTTTTATGACTGTCACGTATATTCTCCCTATGGTGGCTATGGCTCTTTGCTACGGGTCAATGTCTTGGGAATTATGGGGCCAACAGCAAATTGGTGAAATAACACAGAGACAAATAAATTCTACGATATCCAAACGCAAGGTTTGTTTCCTTCAATGCATTTGCATGCATGAACGTTATCTGAATCAAATTTAATAATAATTGAAAGCTTTTCAATTCATAATTTTCCGATAGCTGTAATAATTATATTCAAAAGGCGTCCAAGCAAATTGCAATATTCATTTGTTTAATAATAAATGATATACACTTTTTAAAGTTTTAGTCACAGTAGGTACTTTCACTTGACTTTCTCAAAATTTCCACTTGAGATTTTCTCAATAACTTCTTTCTTGAGAATCTTTTACGTTCAACTCGAATAACTTTTTGTCTTGCAATATGACAGGTCATGGTTAAGGGCCTTCTATCGATAGAAATTCTAGTGCATTTTTACACTCACTTACATGCAGTTTAACAGACAAACCACACATTCAATATGTGCAAATATATGAAAATAAAGATTGGCTTTTCTTCTAGGCTTTAAGTATTTCAATTTTGAGAAAAATTGACCGGAAGTAATTTAAAAAAATGACAAAAACAAAAAAATTTGGGCGCTAAAGAGTGTGTACCGGAAATAATTAATTGTAAGTGGTAGAAAAAGAAAAATTGCAATCTGACATATTTAAGGCCTAGATAGGAGAGTTGGGAGAGGCTACAATTAAAAAACTAGACATTAAGTGACTTTAGTTTTGAAGATAAATTGCAGTAGTTAAAGTCGTGAAATTTAAAAATTTGCTCCAGAATGAAGTAAAACTAAAGACACACACAATACTGATAAGTATTCCTGTCTGTGTAAATTGTAGAGTGCAAGGTACTGCGAAACATAAAATCGGTTTTGTAGAATGAATTTATTGTGGGTCTACTTGAGATTTGATATACACTGTACAGTTTTTGGAGTGGTTGGACGGGAGTGATAGACCCCCCTTAACAATTGTTCCAGAGTAAACAATACACATATATTATTATGTCTAAATAGGTAAATGTTAAAGCTGCTGAAGCAGTTGGTTTACTAAAATCGGATGCCTATTTGCAGGTAGTGCGAATGTTTATAGTTGTGGTGGCCACTTTTGCCGTGTGTTGGCTTCCCTACCACGCTTATTTCATCTACCAGTATCTGGACAGCTCTATTGTGTACTTAAAGTGGATAAGGCACCTGTACTTGGCGTTTTACTTCCTTGCCATGTCCACATCCATGATCAATCCAATTGTCTACTATTTTATGAACACAAGATTTCGCAATTACATTCAAGAAGTCGCTTACAATTTCTTTTGCTGTCATCGCATCGAGGCTCACCGACGCAGAAACTACTTAGTCAATACACCACCCATGTTTCGCAGATACAGTCAATCGTGTTCACGCTCTAGATCAGGTACCTGTTCATCACAATACACTTATTTATTACCTATATAACATTATATTCTAAAAATACCTACCTATAGCTATATAATAACTATTTGTCACAAGAATCGGTATCTGCAGTTATGATGCTATCAAGGTCGTAACTATAATTTTGTTTCGGGCTGGGTGGTACAGTGGTAAAAATGACTAAATATCCTTTTTGAAAAAATCACCGAAATATTTAAAAAAAAATTGAGACAGCAGGGTTTAATAACATTAATCTTTTGCCTAACTCGCCTTTGGCCTTGGAGGATGCTACCGCTACCCATTAGCTAGTGTGGATATTAAAATTTAGATTCAGGTTTCCGTTTATGGCATTGATTACATAATTTTAAGGTACGGCGGAGGAGAACCAGCAGCCGCGATACCCGAAAACTCTTATTGTGAATACTCAAATGTATTATTATCATCACCCAATGGCGAATCTCAACCAGAATTCTTTGTTGGCTAATGGAAGGAACAGACTTCATCAAAATTTGGCGGATCCAGCCGTTGGCTGCAGCGGAATTGGTCGACTACACTCACAACGTTACAATGGTACCTTTGCTCAGAATATTCATCAACATCATCCACTTTCAAATGGAAATGGCAATGGTAGCGGCAATACCTTATACTGCAACACGTACTGTTGAATATATACGCCATCTTTCTCATTCTCCTTTAGCACAGTTTCTAGTCAATTAGCAATCCGAGTCAATAATTGTGAAATTATACAAGACCTACCATTTCCATTACTCTTATTGTGTAATCAACTACTTTCCCAACTGATGATGTGGTTTATGTCAATAGTTGACTGGAAGAAAAGTAAAGGGTAACACTGTTTCAATGAAATTCATTTTTATAGTTAAGATACAGAAATAGGGGTAGAATGAGACCAGGGACTGCTGTATTGCAAATACATAACTCAGACGCCACATAATGTATGCAAAATATTATAAATAAATATATAATAAAAAATAGTAATATATATATATATATATTGTAAAAAGTTATTGTTGTACATGTCAGCGACTTTCAGTATTAAAGTTAAAGCCTAGTACTCAGTTTGATGCAGAGCGAAATGAAATTCATTTGCGAAATTTTCACTGCACTGGCCGCGTGAAAAA
>JAQFYB010005968.1:0-13042 GCA_034694085.1 Pogonognathellus longicornis | reverse complement strand
TAGTTGGGCTACATATTCCAATTTTTTAAAAATTCCAATTCGAAATTTTAGCACTTCAAAAAAAAGTTTCAAATTTCGAAATATCATTTTTTCATAGAAAATGCACATTTACGAGAAAACTAATTACACCAAACGAAAGAGCATGTCAAATAACCTCTTAGAGTACCAATTTCAAATTACGACGAAAAAATTATAACGCATATTAAAACATCAAAATTGCGGTCATCTTATACAATGTCAAATATGACGTGTTGATGTTGGGCTAAAATATGCATAACATTTTGTGCATAACATTTTGATTTTGTAGCTTTGTTCTCAGCTTGAAACATTTTTGCTAAAACAAGTGCTAAAATTTCGAATTGGAATTTTTAAAAAATTGGAATATGTAGTCCAACTATTTGTTCATTTTATAAAAATATTCCTGTCCAATTTAGTTGAGAAATGAAAATGTTGTTCATTATTCAGTGAAAAATATCAAAGCGAACCAAAAGTACCCATAACCCCAGAAGGGGGAGGCTATTATTGGACATTGTATTTTTCTGTTGCTTAGGCTAATAGTCCCTACAAAGTGCACCATGAGTTTCCCCTGTCCCTCACTTTTCTTTTGGAATTTACATGTCTATTCTGAATCTACTCAAATATATTTTGTATGTCTAATATATGTATATTATTATTATTATTAAAGCACTATTATTCACTAGTTAATATTATTAGAGCTAGTCCGGCACTTTCATATACCCTATATACAGGGGATTATCAAAGTCACACATTGAGGGGAGGGGGCTTGAGCAAACATTTATTACATACGTCAATTTCAATTTATCAAATTTAGGTCAAAACCGATGCATTTTCAATTTACCAAATTTAGGTCAAAACCGATGCATATTGCAACACAAAAAATTGCAACAAATTTGTGCAAATATAGGTCACAGTCAATGGTGATTACAACAAAATCACGCATAGCGCGAAAAATTTTGAGGGTTTTTGCATTTTTACGGCAAAAAAGCATGTTTTTATGGTTTTTGGGAGAAACCTGAGTTTATCTAGTGTAAAGTCCAAAAATGGGGGTGAGGGGGAGGGGATATTCAGCTCCCTAAACGCTCCTATAAATACGCCACTGCCTATGTATAATAATATTGCTAGACCACTTTTCATAGTATTTGGGTTTACTTTTACTTAATTAAACCTGACTCTTTTACAGAGTAAGTTCACAGTTTTTCCTTATTGGAAATCACAGCTAAATTAACCGCTATATACTTATTCGATCGTCGACTGACAATATGCTGACAGCTAAACTTTTTATATTTAGAATTCCACTCAAAACTGTAATTTTAACAAACGATGGAAATCCAAAATATTTGTATTTTTATTTTCAGGATAAATGGAGACATCGATGTGCAAATAAAAATGTACAAAAGGTTGCAAATCTACAATATATTGTTCAACAACAGCGTGAGCGTGGCATTTCTGCCTATTGCTGTGACTGCAGGATTACTATCTGCTCTATTGGGAAGTTTCTGTATAATTCGATCTACTGAGCAAACGTCTACAGTACTACAGTATTACATTTATATTTGGATGTTCCTGGGGGGATTTCTCAACTCCACAATCATTTTGATGGGATGTGCTCTTTATTGGGCTAATTCAGTAAAAATATTGGCAAAAATCAGAAAAACATATCCTGTCACACGCAGATGTTCCAAAATGTTGACCGGATTGAGACCTTTTGGAATTCGATACGGACCGTTAAGAGCAGCAAAGTATAAACACATTTTGGACTGCTATGAAGCATTAATCAATTGCCTGGTTGCATTACTATGCTTGTAATTGACAAGTATTAATTACCATAATTTTTATTGTAAAACAGGAAATAATTGGCTGGAAAATAAACTCAGACAATTAAATATGTGAGCATTTGTTTTTCGTTTAGGTAAGCAGAAGTTCAAGAAAGTAACAACCTGTCAGAAATCTTGTACCTACATCTTGTAATGACACATGCAAATGTACTTATTGGAAACGAATGGAGCAACCAATATGTAAAAGCGAGTGGTAATCACAAAACTTTCAGAAAATGAACTTTTGTATGATATCTATCCTGATGCTCTGAGTCCGCTCTAGCAGAAATGGTTAATTCCTCCCTCAACAAATCATAAATATTTAAGTTTCATAATTACTTGTTTTCTATCATAAAGAGGTGGGAAAAAAGTTTTTTACAAATTCGCGCAGCATTCCAATTTTTTAAAATAAATAAATTATTAGACGTACATTGTTTTACTACATAATATGAACTGTACGGTACATTAAACAATGCAGAGCAAATAAATGTATCTTCCTTATAGAAAGCAAGAGAGTAAGGTTGACCTACTCATGTTATAGTTTGAATTGCCCAACAGCTTGTGGCCTCGATTGTAAGAGATCAATATATCGATAAACATAATTGTCGTAGTTCTTACATTTTTAAAACAAATACCTTGCGACTTAACACTAAAGGTGCCGTGGGTTTAAAAGTTCCGTGGATTGCTATGGTTAGGACACGCTGTCCCCATGTAAAAATGTAGCGAAAAGTGTAATGCATAGCCCCAACTGTGATGGCGCGACAGTAAAATTATTTAAAGTCTAGGCTCTTATACACGGCAAGGTTTTGGACTTGTCAACTTTGAAAAATTCTGCAGTTCAAACCATTTGACATAATATTTTGATTTTTTGCTATAGTATGTAAAGTAACGTAGCGGATCTATACAAAAAATTTCAGCTCTAGAAAAAACAGTTTTCAGTACGTTTCTATACCAAAACTGAAAAATATTATTTTAATTGGACAGCGTGTCCAAACCACGGCGATGTGGGCACATCTGCGTTTAAAAGGCTCATAAATCACTGCAGTAATATACAAGAGATTGGAAGGGCACCATATGGCACCGATTTTTTAAATGAATCTGGTAGTCCAAACCCCCAGCAATCATACCCTGTTGACCAAATTACCCAAAATTACCCGGTTTGGGAGATATTGAGGTTTGAAATTCAGAAGTCAAAATTGATTACCCAGGTAATATAGTATAAGTTGTGAATATCAAGTAGACTTGATTTCTTAATAGCAATTGAGTGTTGGATGGATGTGAACGTTTTTGTGAAGCGCATGATAGCTATACGAAAATACAGTTTTGGTAAAATGGTGTCGAGGGAATATGAAAAGGAGCGTACCGTGGCAAATTAAAGTGCAAAACACTTATAGTATGTGTTGTGATCTGAATTACACATAGCAGAAGGGATATAAACTCGTATGTCATTCACCACTACTGCACTGTACACAGGACTCAGACATCTTATATTATAAGCAAATGCAAACTTTTGTAATGAGGCGCTTAGACACATATTGCATATCAAATAGAATACCCAAAATGTATGTAATCAGGCTGGGTGTAGCTGTTTCACAGCTACAGTATATAAAATGAAAATAAAATTACTAGAAAAGGTACAGCAGCTTGATTATCTTTTGGATTATTCACAATTTCTGGCAAGGATAATCGTCAAATTAAACGTTTGATTACACTGAATTCAATTAATTTTAAGCAGTAAATTGCAAGAATATTCAAAACACACAACAGTTTAAATTAAATTCAATTTATTTTAAGCAGTAAATTGACGTCACATAAGAATATTCACGGATAAATGCACAACAATTTACACTAAATATCAAATAGTTTTATATCTTCTTGACTTTTACAATGCAGATAATATCATTCAAAGCTAAATACTGGTGGCATGATTTGCGCATAGAGTATATAAGTACTCATAGCTTTTCAAAATCAAAAACGAAGTTTTACACTAAATCTCAGCTCGTTCAACGTTTCAAAATTCACAGCTATGAATATCATATCTTTGGCATACACGTTATATCAGCTTTTTCGTTCAGCGGTAAAAAGTCATGTAGTCAAGTTGGATCGTAATACTGATTGGGGGTATTTTAAATTTTATATCAACAAAATGAATAATTTCGGATTACTGCCCTTTTACTGGGACGCTGACTCTCAAAAACTGAAAATCACTCAAGGAAAATTTGCACTACTCGTACATTGGGCGCTGATGTTGCTATCCATCCTTTTTCTGATGTACTACGGCACGGTACTAACAATTGTAGGTGGATTTTCAGACACTGAAGAAGAATATGTTAGCATTCTGCTAAACGTGGGATACCGTTTCTCCGTGATGTCGGCGAATTATGCCGTTTTCAGTAAACGTAGCGAGATCGTCGAAACTATCAACAACATCATCAATGATAAAAACTGGTCGCGCCGTAAGTAAAAATAGCTTTTTGTGTTTAACAATCGGCTATGCAATGTAATTGTAATGAAATGAGTTTCACAATTTCTGTTCTAAATTTAAAACGTGAAATTTTGTAGAGGATACTCAAATGGAGACGTTGATGTTGAAGTGGGGATTGGGGATGATGCAATTTTGCGTTACATCATTTTTTATGAGCGCAGCCATGATTCCTGGAAGACAGTTTATTGCAAATTTTCTCTTTCCTGAGGGCAATGTCATCTTACATAAACTGACAATTTCGGTTGAAGTCTTGCTAGCGGTATTTGGTGGGTACCAGGCTGTTTTTCTTTTATGTCACATGTTTATAAATGTTCACCGATGCTCGCTATGGTTCCACCAATTAAGGTTGGTGAATTTTCTATTTCTTCTAGGTTATCATAAATAACAGACTTGTAGTTTTTTTAGAAATTTACATATCTACAATTTCAATCTGACAGTGTAGTATTAAATTATAATCGTGCGATATAGACAATTATGAACAATAGATGATGACATTGTGTGCAAAAATATAAAATTATAGGAAAAACCAGTTATTTTACAAGAAACTTGAGTTAAAATATTATTTCTATTTTCAGAAGAAATGGTGACATCGTGTGGCAGATAAAAATGTACAAAACGATACAAGTGTTCAACGTAATGTTCAACAACAGCGTGAGCCTTGTATTTCTGCCTATTACTATAACGGGCGCGTTATTTTATTCTGTATTGGGAAGTTTTTTTCTCATTCGAACTTCTGAACAAACCTCGGCAATACTTCGTTACTACATGTATCCTGGTATGATCTGCGTTCCATTGACATACTTTTCCATCGTTTTGATGGGATGTGCTATGTATTGGGGAAATTCTGCAAGAACGTTGGCAAAAATGAGAAAAACATACCCCCTCTCTCGCAAATGTTCCAAACTATTGGTCGGATGAAACATTTTGGAATCCGATATGGACCTCTGCGAGCAGTGAAATACAAACACATCTTGGACGGCTATGAAGGATTCCTCAGTTGCTTGGTTGCATTATTGTGCATGTAATTCAGGAGGATTTAATATGTTTAGTCTAAAATGAAATGTTTTGCATACTCCCAAACAAACTCAGGTTATAAAATGTGTGTGAGTTTGCCTGGGAGACAAACAAAATTTAGCACAACGGCAATTCAACTAATTCAGAAATAAATTACAAGTTCTCATATTTCATTGAGGCTTTTGAAATCGTGTTTCTGGTTAAAAGAAAAATAATTGATATAGTGGTAGTAGTTCTCTAAACACAATTTCACCATCCACTTTCTCATAATTTACCTTAAATTGACAGGTAGACCAAAACTAATGACTTGAAATACAAAATCAACATTAAATAGTATAACGGCTTTTTATAGTAATATTTAATAAAACATCATGATATTGGACGATGTAGACATTGTTGTAGTTTGTGCATTTAGTGTGTAGATTCATACTCATCATTGTAGGTCATTTCAATCCACTCGGCGCTCCCCAAATTTGCACAGTATGAGACAACAGGGATTTACATGCATTCGGGTAACACAGACACGTCGCCACAGACAAGCAACCATAGCCAGGCTCGTATCCAGAGGGGATGCACAGCATACGTTCACTAATTACGCAAAAACTTTTTTCCAAATTTTTGAACGTTTATGGTAAAATAAGCTACTTTTTGAGATAGCAAACACCTTCCGGGGGGCATATTTCTACACCATACCCAAGGGGAGGGTAAGTTAGGTTAGGCTAGGCCACGGGGGTGTGGAGGCGGAGCCCCCAATTTGGTTTAATACTATAATAGTATAAGGAGCATATCGCAACATTCAGTATAGCACTGTGTTTCTACTTGGGGTAGGGTTCGGTAATACGCTTCCGGGGGTTCAGGTGCACCCCAGAATTCGTTTGCTATCTCAAAATTAGACATTTATCTTGATAGACTGGTTAATGTATTGAATAATGCGATACTATATATATATATATACCTATATATATTTATTCTACAATACTTCGTATGACTTGTTTATTTACAATGGTTGTATTCAGGGATCTTACTTCAGAGTTGAGAGCAAGTGCACGTGCACCCCCAGAATGCATAAAACATCTAAAATTTAGGTAATTTTGTCTAAAAAATTGAAAATAAATTGCAAAAAAATTCAGTGCAGTTTAAGTTTTTTTGACCTAATTAACTCCGATTCAACCCGCTATTATGGATATGTATTCGAATTTTTCCCTTACAGAAATCCATTTTTTAAACAACCCTGCTGTGCAACCCCCAACTTATCCTGGCTAAGCGCCTGGTTGAGAGAGTAAGCGGGCAGAGGTTTCCCATCACATCTAAGTGATTGTGGAAAAGTTACTGACTCAGCTCTGAGGTGATTCCCCTTATATACCCTCGCGAACAAGGGTCGATACAATGGTATGACAAAGGCACATGTACTTACAATTAAGTGGCATGTATTACTTACATGTAACATATGTACCAAATGTACCTACTTCCACATGTCATGTAACTACCTACACGCGTCATGTATATATACTTGCACGTGTCTTGTGCCTACCTACACGTGCCACGTACCTACTTATACGTGCTTAGAACGTAACTCAAAATGTCAGAATTTTAAATTTGTGTTGGAACTATTTTAAAATTGGCAGGAAAGGTAAAAAACGGTTTTGAACCTGTAAATAAATTTTTTGCCGTGGATATTTAAACCATTGAAAAGAGCGTAGAAAACTACTTAGGATAAATCGAAATCAACATTAATGAATTTTGTGGTCAATGTTGACCTCCCACTTTCGGTTTAGTAATTCGGGATTTTTATGCTTCCTATTACACTTAGTCAAAAAATTATTTAAAAAAGTACCTTGGTCCAAGGGTTACATACCAAAATAACAGAATTTTTAAATTTGCGTTGGATCTCTTTTAAAATTGGCGGCAAAGGCAAAAATTATCCACTTGCCCCCTCCCCCGGCTACACCATTGATGTTCATAGTATACATAACTAACATAACTCGTTTTTTGTGCAATGGGGCGGTGAAAACAGTTTTAGGAAAACATTTACTCTTGATATACCTATACATTGGGTTTAGAACGACGAAAAACACTTATCCGATTATCTTTCCATGAAATGTATGCTGAAATACTACATTGTGTTTAACAAAAACACTGGATACATAAGTTAGTATTCAACTTATTATTGATTCTCGAATCACTTACCAACTTTGTTGTGAAAGTATAAAGTTTAGTTTTGTAAATTGTAACTATAATACGAGGAGAGAATACATAGGTAAATACAAAGTTGGCTAAAAGCGATTAGCTGCGTCATGTTGACAATTTAAAACTTTTGTTGTAGGTTTTATATAATGTATAATTTTAGTAAACACTCCATCCAAAATTAAACGTTTTTTCATTAAGCTTTCATGAACATGTACCGGGTAATTTCATGCCTCTGACCCTCATTTCTTAGGAAAATGATGTTACATATTATATGCATGCTACAAAATGTCTGCTTTTATTGCCAACCTATGATTTCTTAAAGGAAACTCACAATTTAATGTTAATTATATATCTCCTGTTTCCTGGGCAAATCTTTGAAAAATAGTATAAAACTTTTTTCGACTTTAGATGTAAATATATCAACCCCTAATGAAATAGGTGACATGCTGGCATAAATATTGTTGATTTCGAACATCCAAGAACTTTCTACACTCTACACTGTAAAACACAGCACTGTGTTTAGGTGGCAGCATGTATTTCATTATTTTAAAATTAGAAATTCTTATTTTGTCATTAATAATATACAAATAATTTTCCTTTCAATATTCATATAAAAATAATAATTTCAATCCGTTTTTGAAAAACTGCTGAATTTGTAGCATTAAAATATGTCATGGTTAAAATCTAAAGTAGTCCATCCAATCAAAATAAAATTGTCACCGATTGATAAATTTTGGGCGGTGAATGTGGTGGGCCTAATCATGTGCTTTTAATATTGGGCGCTCTTCCCAAATTTCATTCAACTCCAGAGGTTGAGTGATATAAACACGGCACCGGCTGGCGACTTTACAACAATCGACGACATATGATTTCATTTATTTATTATTCATACTATTAATTAAATACATTTATTATTCATACTAATAATTAAATACATTTATTATTCATACTAATAATTAAATACATTTATTATTCATACTATTAATTAAATACATTTATTATTCATACTATTAATTAATTACATTTATTATCCATACTATTAATTAAATACATGTTTACTATTTCGAACAAAAACACATTAACTTGTGTAGATAGTGTAGAAATTTCAAATAGGTACAGGAGGTGTAGTAACGAACTTTATTTGTATGGAAAGTTTGACTTGGGCTCTTAATGAATAACAAATGACAAATATTAATAGACATATTACTTAGATGAACACGTAGCTTACCAGTCTACCATTTTTATGGTGGTTTCAACTTTAAACTTCCATAATTACATATTCCTTGACAACAATTAATTTGAAAATTTTTGGAATCCCTATAAAATACTTTTTCTACGTAGCTACTTGAATTTTATTCCATGTAAATCGGATAAGTTTTGACGTTCTTTAAACTAAATTATGAAAGTAAATTGTTTGATTAATGTATAAAGACTGTAACCACTTAAATAGTTGTATCCAGGGTTTCGCAATGCATGCACCAACCACTACTATGGTAGAATAGTGTGAACGTGTTTGTGTTGATGGTTTTAGATGTATAATTCCATAACCTTAATTCCACCATACAAATGGTGGTCTTGATAAAGCCATTAAAATGGTAGGTAGGGCATCGTAGTTGCAAGAGGCTTGTGAGGGACGGGTTAATCATACACGAACTTTGATACGCAATTTACTCGACTTTGCAAAGCTAGACTTTGTGTGTGCTGTTTTGAAGCCGATTTTGGTCACTAATAAGATACTGCTCCTTAGTCATTAGTGAAAGCTTAATAACCTGGTGGCACTTAATGCATGCATATATCGTGGGTGATATGGCAAAATGGGATAAGTCACTTCTTGTCCATTGACATTTGACGCTAATTATACTTACATTAAAAACTGAATCACCAACAATAGATGTATCCCGTATTTTAATTGTGACATGCAAATGTTTTTTAATCAATAGACAGCAAAAGTGTGCATGTGGCATCAACTGAAAAATGTAAAAGAGCAACAGCTGCAATCCTTAGGAATTTTAAACTGCCACACATTATATTTACAGGTCTACATGAAAGTAAAGCTTTTCTTTCCCACTTATCATTTTCCCCTATTTGCATTTTCCATGAATTAAGAAAAGTCGTACTTCTAAGTGAGACCTTGCCAAACAACCCAATCAAAAACAAAACGATTTGATACCAAATAAGCAGTACAATTGGCTGACTCAGATACGCTTTAAAAGGAATCGCCCCCAATAGAACTATTGAATTAAATTGCATAATGATACATTGAATATACAATATAACAGCTAGTGATGGATTAATTGTGAAACGGAAGCAATCTTCTTGCATTTTGATGATGAGACAATAATTTCTGTAGATTGAACATAATATTCCCTGTGGACATTTCTTCAAGGCTGCAACACAACTAAAGTAATCGAAATAACCAAAAAAAAATTAAAAAATTCAATCACTTTTTCATTTAATAAATTTTATACTCTAAATATTATGGGATTATTGTATACAATATTATTCATTTTAATTTTAAACTTTTGATTAATGAAAATTGCAACTTTAACTATAGCTACGTGTGTGTAAGCATTTAATTTTTTTGACATACATACCTAATAATACGCCAATCAGAAACCTACTTACCTTATCGCCTGCAATTTTGATGTTGGACGTCCTATTGTGATAAACAACGTCGTTGTATAGAACATGACTATGCTGATAGCTCCATACATAAAAAACATATTGAACAATCTAATGGGAATGAAAATAAATTTTGGCAGAGAGGGGCAATATGATCCAACAATGAAAAGCACTATATTGTCTCGACAGGGATACACAACATAGTGAATCTGTGTTAAGGGTGCAACGGTATACCCAAAAATTGTTGAGAGAAGCAGAAAATAATTCCTTTTTTTCTTTTCATGACGTATAAGAAGTCCTAAACAAACAAAAATATAAAAGTGTATTACTATTGCAATAATATTTTACAAGGAAAATATATAGCTATGTACAAATTAACATTAAAAATATCAACTTATCTCGGAGAGTTAATATAATATGTTTTTCTGATAATTACCTTCGAGTTTTTGCACGAAAATCTCAAACTTTAGTGCGTGGTTCACAAAATGGACTACTTCCTTTCCCCTAAATAAGGTGAAAATCACCAACAAATTTAGGAAGGCATTGTTTGCTATATATCCTACTGCCGTTACCCTTTCTCTTGCTGTTGCATGAGCTACCAGAAAATTTATATTACTAATTAGTCGTAAACTGTTCATAAATACTGCTAAAGACATTACAAAAATTCTCGATTTTGAGTAAACACACTCCAATTGGTTCGTATTATAATTCCATACATATGGGCCATGCTTAGAAAATGAAATTAAACCAACTATACGTGCGTATAAACTTAGCTCTGATGGAAATTTGCACTTTTGAATCAGTTTTGATATCACTATCGAAATTTGGTGGAAATCGTACATTATGTTATACGTATACTACACACCTTCCACTTTTTTATGATATTTTTATTAGAAACTCAATATTATCAAGAATTTATCATTTCAGGTGCATTTCTTGCACAGCAGACTGAATTTCTGATTGCGAATGTGCGAATTAAGTTTGTTCAAAGCTTCAATTGCCAGTTTAATATAATTTACACTGCAAAAATAGTAATAGAAGGTTATATATGAGTGTCAGTTGTTTTTTGATAATAGTCTGAAATGAAAGACTGAGCTGCGTCGATAAATATAGTCTGCTGAACTTATTTACACATAATGAACTGCTATTTACTTCTAAGCGTGTTGTTTCAAACAGGGAATTTTATTTGTGTACCTGAATTTTAAAAGATTATAGGCACATTGAACTGTTTGTTTGAGTGGAAATATATATACTACTGTTGGGAACACAAACATTCAAAGCTATATTTAATATTCTTTCTGCGCCTTAGTCCATCATAAAATAAATCGTACCTTGAAAATACTAAGAATTGTACCATGAAAATTGTCGAACATAATTTTGCTTCTGAAATAATTAGCTTTTGTTTATGGCATAAGCCACAATATTTAATAGAGTTGGGAAATGCACGATTTTTGAAATTTGAACCGAACCCGAACCTCTAAAATCCAAATATAAGTTCATAAACAATGCATTCAGAAACTTTGATTACTGAAGAAATCCGACGCATTTTATGAGAAATTTCGTATCGATACGAAAATAGTTTGTCCAAATAAAAATCTAAATTTATTATTACGACCGTTTGGTTCCTAAAATAGTGTGGGTTTGTACAGACACCCAAATATTGCTTTTTCGGCTCTGGGAAAAACGTACCGCCCTGTAACCATCCTTTTCTATTTTGTAGTATATATGCCTAGTAGGTAACTCTGTTTTCGTAAAATTGGGACGGTGATGTCGACAGTAACTTAAAAATGTATGGGTTGTAACATATCCCAAACATTTTAAAACAACGAAAAACATTTAGCCGATTGATTTTTCTATGAAATGTTTACTAAAATCTCATATTACCGTCAACGGACAGTCTGGATACTGAGTTAGTATTTAACGTATTTTTATAATACCTGTAATCGTATTCCAACTTTGTTGTGAAAAAACAAGTTTAGTTTTGTAAATTGTCATCACAATGTCACGATAGAATAGATGCGTCAACACAGAATTAGCTGAAAGCTATATCGACCCTATACTTAAAATATGATATATGCGGAGTACTCACTAGTTGTAATGTAACATAACGCACTTGACGCTAATTCAGATTTAACGTATCGACACCTAAGTCAAATTAAAGGTCATACCCTAATACGCTTTTCTCTGTGTCTTACTTAGCTCATTGGCGTTTAAAACTTAATTTGACTTATTGGTAATGCCTTTTGCAAGCCAACACATTTTATTGACTTAAGCAAAGAAACAATTTGGGTCTGGGTATGGTGTATAGGAAAACACATTTTATAATTATTTCTTACTTTTTAGTAGTGGCCAAAGAGCATTACTTACAACTATATAATCACTTTAGATTTCCTGACTGTGCAACAGCATAAGTAATATTGAAAGCTAAGGGACGATATGCTGCCGCACTATAATAACAAGTCATAAAATTTGTTGTATGTTTTCTTAAAGGCAGAATTTTTAGTATATAAACACTTCCTGCGAACCGTTCATATAAATAAACTAATCGGCTAAACGTTTTTTCCGTGTTAGAAAATGATGTAAATAAGAGCTATATGATTTCCGTAATCTACCATCAATGCTTCACGCCTACACAACTATATAGAGTTGTATTATGTACCTTAATTCCTACTTTTATACTTTACACCTTGAATGAAATGTTAAATAAATTATTTTATTTTCCTCTTGATTTGGCCATAAACAAAAACAAATTATTTAAAGTGTAAAAATTGAAAAATTACATTGGTAGGTTTACTGTTTATTAGGTAAATATTGTCAGCTGCGATCAGGCGCGTAGCCAGGATTGAAAGTTAGGGGTTGCCCAAGTGAACAATATCCAAAAACAAATGCCTTAAAAATG